>OMKZ01002184.1:18954-30442 GCA_900302535.1 Neoniphon sammara | reverse complement strand
TAAAATCATAACGTCTTTGGTTGGGGATGCAGTGGACGGTCAACCTGAACCCGTCACGGTTTTATTTGAAGATTAGTTTACCTACAGTTTTAGTCGGACATAAATTCATACTAAGCATCATATTAAGTAATATCAATGTGCAGTAAGATGTACAGTAGGCTATGTAGCTAATATAGGTAGAGCCTGACCGGTACGTGGAATTTTCAGACCAATACCAGTACCGATATCTGGAAGTGAAAAAAAAAAAAAAAAACAACTTCAGAAAACATACATTAGCCGATATAGCTGAACCTTAAACTTTATTACGTTTTAACAAAATCCGCACAACCATCTGCTCAGTTGTGATACGCTATTCTGCCAACTGGAGTGGTAGGCTATACAAAGTACACAATGGAGCTTAACAATGAAGCACTGTTGTTTAAATCATCATTTAAATCAGTGCTTTTACTTCGATATGTACTGTCTTTTTTAAAAGCATATTGGCCAACAAATATGCTGATTTGAGTATATCTCTGATTAGCCAGTATTGATGGTGGATAATATCAACTAGCCAGTATATTAGTTGCACTCTATTTAAGCAAAATAAGTAAATGGCAAGTAAAAGATTTATATTTATATTTAATATATTTACATATTTTTACATTTATATTTTTATCAGTCAAATTATTTTTTTTCACATGATTGGCCTTATTGTGTGGTAGCTGGAAATCATATGGCTAGAGTGAAAGTAAAGAAAGTCAAATGATTTTCCAGCTGTCGTTCAAACAATGCAAACATTCATCCCCCTTTTGTTTTTCAACCAGGCGTTAGCTTCTTGGAGGGCAAAGAGGACGTCCTGCAAGACTGGAGAGAAAAATTCCTGAATACATATAAGGTGAGCAGGACTCTCAGTATCTCCTCACCAAGATATCACATATCACCATCTGTAACCCCACTAAAATGTAGATGCACATCCTTGTTCAGGCAATGCAGTGAGATTTTATGTACCAGATGACTGCTAAACTGACTGGCAATGTACTAAAACTGGAATGTTCACTGGTCTGTGTTTTTTTCTGGAATGTTTCGTCCTGTAGTTAATCTGTTATCCGAAGTGCCCTTAAAATTGAGGTGACATTTAAAGGAGGCGTATGGGCGGAGGACGCGCTGCTGTTTGAGAGCTTGTTAGGTTATTATGGAGTGGAGTGTTTAGTATCAACTATGGGCAGCAGGTTACAGTGAATAAGGTTTGCCCAATTCAAGTATTGACCCAGCTGAAGTCCTTACACAATAACAGAGAATTCCACTTCCAACAATCAATAGAGTATCACAAGAAAACTCGATATTCCAGATAGGTGGAACTAAGTAATTACATCCCAAGCCATTATTCGGCCTGTGGCTGGTCTTCAAAGTGAGGACTAACCTGTTGTGACAGTAAATCTTCCACCCTGAGAGCTGTGAAGTCAGAAGAAAAATGAAGATTAATTCTAACACACACTCTTGCTGACCACTGTATTTTAAAGGCATATATTTGGCTTTTTATGTATATTCACGGTTGTCTGTATGTGTTGTTTTTTCCTTATTAGGGTGGGTTATCAATAGTTTGTAATTGTTTCATTTATAATTTATCATCAAATTATAAAGCTAGCTCTGTTTCGTATTAAATAATCTGATTTACCATTCTGTCAGTCACTAAAACCAAAAGGTAAGTTTTACTTTCTGTTGTTGTAACAGATTTTAACTACATCCATGTCGTTTTTTCTGTGTAATATGTCTACTATGTCTCCATGATGGCTACAGATGTTAACTGTACATTTGTTTGTCTCTCTTTTTAGACGGGGCTGATGTTCTGGCCATTCATGCAGGTAAACAAGCAAATTAAACTCCCATTTTCACAGTTGCACTAAAGCGAATGGTGTTTAAAATGCCATTTAATAAAGGGTCTAATGTCAGCTTTTTGCAAAATCTTATTGATCAATCACTATATGCATCTACACATTATCTCAAAAACATGACATAAACTATTACAGCCTACTGCTATGTATGGTCACTCAAGAAGTAAGGGTTAGGTTTATTTTTCCCCATTTAGATTTCATCAACATTTTAAATACTTAATTTCTTTTATGTTATGGGAAAATAGACTCCTTAATGTGGAAACAAACAATAGACCCACACACAGATAAACAGATATGCACAAACTGTCTCTCTCTGTGTCTTCATCAGTTTCTGAATTTCGCCTTGGTGCCTCTGTATGTGCGGACCACCTTCACTGGCTGCTGTGCCTTCATCTGGGCCACCTTCCTCTGCTTCTCGCGTCAGAGCGGCGACGGGACCGCTGGTGCTGCTCTGGCATGGATGTTCCCTCCTAAAGAGCTCCTGGCAGATCCCACAGAGGACAAATCAGGGTCCACAAAGGAGAAAGTAAACTCTAAAGAGGAGGTGCATGCACCAAAAGATGGGATGGCAGCATCTAAACAGAAATAAACGATGCAAAAGCAGTTGTTATGGGGGGAGGGAGTATCCTGGTCTGAAACAGGATACACCTGCTCCACTGGTTCACAGTCATGCCACTCGATGGTTGTGTGTAAAATTAACACTGCCAAGACCATTTAAGAAAAATATCAGAGGGATTTATATGGATTCCTGTATCTGTAGGGATGTGAATATTTTGGCTCAACAGAGATTCAGTTCAAATCGTGATAAACTAGTTAGCAATTCAGTTTTAAAAATAACTTTCCCTTTTTGGAATGAATCAGTTTTATTTGAGTTTGTAAAATGATTTGAGTCAATTCGAATTAGTAGTTCTAGGCAATTTTTTATATCCATTAAATAAACTTGTGCAATAATGTCAGACTAATGGGAATGTGAATTGAATTAGACAACCGAATTACTTAAACATTATTTATTCTAAAAACAAAAAAAGCATTGGAAAAAATTCAATTCATAGTGTTCCGTTAGATCATCACAATATCAGGCCCTTTTTAAGAATCCTTAATTTTTGCTTTAATTCAAAGCCTTTTATATTGATTCAGGCCAAAGTCAGGCGAATTTCTCTATTTATTTTAGCAGATTGATGCAGTTGAATCATAAGAATTTATAATTGATGCAGTGAATGAATTGGTACACCCCTGTCTGTCTGGGATTTAGCTATTATAATGGCAAGACAAATGAAATGTAAAATTACCGGCAGTGACATGTTAATGTTCCAAACCCTCTGGATTGCGTCTGAATGAAGAGATCAGAAAGATTTGTAGTGTGAGGAAGAGTTATTTTTCTACTATGTGGAGTGGCAGCTAACTTTCTAGCTTAGCCTTATAGCTTGAAAACATCTGGCCACATTTATCAACATGTTAACACTCAGAACCTGTTAAAGAGTGAGAGTGCTCAGACTGTGTCCTGAGACTGCAAGAGGACGTCTGATCTCTAAATATAGGAACAGGAATTGAAGGAATTTTTTGGGTTGGTGCTCTCTCTCTGGCACTACAGGTGCTAATTACAAATGCACAGGTTTAGGCACTTTACCAGTGAGTCAGTGTGACATACCATACAATGGTAATGACTACAAACATGGAGACTGTCAACACTTGGCACACCGAGCAAAGCAAACAGGAGAACAGCATTATTTCCCCTCCTTGAAGCATATCTATTTCTCATACACTTTTCATATCGTAAGTTACAACTTTCTCATCTCAATGTTGCAATGCTGAAGATTACTTTGAGTTCATTTAAAAATGACTCATTTGTGACATTCATTTACTTGAACATGGAAATGCTGCCTCTAGTGTTTTTTGCTATTACAGTACTGAAGAATGCTCTCTCTCTTCTCTGACTCTCTCTCTCTCTTACAGATTCTGCCATTTCAGTTTTTCATAACGTCACATCAGAGTTTGTACCACAATTTTTTTAACCTCTTGAAGTTGTTGTTTTGCTTCAGTTTTCCAAGATTCAATTAAATGAAAGATACGTGCTAATGGTACATTGTCTACAGCAGCTTTTGAAACTGAGTGTTATTCCTAATATAATATTTGTGAACATGAACAACATTCTCCCAAAGCTTGAAATCACATACTTGCTCTTTATGTGTCATCACAGATAAAGGGTTAGAACAAACTCTTCTTTCTGATTTCTGGTGTTGGGAGACAACGGTGTTTGTTAATGTAAGCTGAAATCTGTGCGTCAGTGCATAGAAAAAACAATGTCAGAGTTGACATTCAGTGCTATTTCTATCTGACCTTGAAATTCCCAGTGTCACAGAGAGATGTGACAACACTCTTATGCTGATTTCTGAGCATGCCCTTTCTAGTGAGATACGTTCAGTGTGAATTTTGTTTTATTTGTCTCATTGAATGGAATGGATGCTATGAATATGGTTGCATTCAAAATGGTATTATAGTGTACGAATTTGGAACTAGACAGATCTCACTATAGCTGTTATATCAGTTTGATCCCTTTTATCAGACATTTTTTGCGATCGTAACCTATAGATCCTTTAGTATAACATAATAATAATAATAATATTAATATAGTAGTAGTGTTTATGTTTCCTCTTTCTGACCAGTATCTGATGTGTTCCAATTACAGCATGTTGGAATAACTGCATATATACCAGAAACTTAAAACTAGACCATGTTGCCATACATTGACATTTTAACAAACTTCACTGGAGGTAAAACGTCAAATCAATGAATGTTCATATCATTTTGTTCATGTCTGATTTATGCACAATATGAACAAAAGGATGATATAACTTAGCCAGCATCCAGTGATTAGTGTTTTACTTAGGTACCATCTGAAATTTGTCTTGATACTATTTTAACAAGTTTTTGATATTGATAAGAACAATAACTTGTCCTGCACTGTTTGTTTTCATGTGTGGAAAAATTATTTGATCATATTTTTGCACTCACTATTCTAACCATGGTTGAGATAAATTATATTTATTGATGAATAAATTGAAAATATTCCATTGATTCAGTGTGATTGTTTATTGGTTAGTTCTACACTCTTTCTTTTCAATTAATAGAGCTTTTTATGACATTGTTCTATTTATTACACTGTCAAAGCAAACATACAGCTCTAACAACACCTTTTAATAATAGAAAAAGTGTTTATTACTCTCAATGTAAATGCAGCTCTGTCTACCTCTCCTGGGAATATAGTGAGCACAGCTTGTACTACTTGAGCAGAAAAGCTCTGCCTGGTGATGGCTTGTTTCTGCAGCATGCAGTGAATTCAAGTCAGTGTTTTCCCTTGTCAACCTCTATGGCATCTCTTTACCTCGGACCTATCTTTAAAAATGAAGCTTGAGACACCTATTAATGAAGATAAATTTGTGTCTAAATTACAAACTAACTATCCCAACAGGTTCCATTTCTCTATGCCTGCAACCGGTTGCCCAAAGTGACTCACATGTCAGTCACTGTAACAGCTTATTTTAGCTTGACACGTAACAGCTTGACAAACACTTGAGGGAATGCTTAAAAAGCCCCACAGCTTCCTTGATGCCTTTTAATAAAACAATTCTGTCTCTTAATATGTTAAATATTTGAAATGCATGCAGACAGAGCTTTGATATGTTTAGATATCAATTAAAACATATTTTCCCAGAGCTTAAAAATCACACCCCATGGCTACCGTAAGCCTATTGTTTTACTTGACGCTGTCTCGGTGCCAGTGGGTGTCTCCAGGCTTCTCCATCCCTGCGCGCACTGCGCATGCTCCCCGCATTCCTTCTCTCCTCCGCACGTCGAGGGATTTGAAAGCTTGAATAAAGATGCTCAACGTCTCGGGTCGCTGGAGCCTTGTCACCGGGCCAAACTGAATAATCTGGAAGTACGTGTCGAGGAATCACACGCGTTCACAGTCGCGGAAAAGCTGCTCGCATCGTCGTTTGGCACAAATTCACTCCGGCGATGGAACTGAAGAAATCTATTTCGGACACGGAGCGCGCACTGAGGAGCTACGGCGCCGTGTCAGAAACGGCATGGACAACAGACAAAGGTGAGCGTCATGAATGGCAACTGGGTTGTCTTATTGTCTGTTTGGACCGTGGGCAGCTTTTACCCTGGGCTTTTCAAGCTACACCACATTCTAATGCAAACCTCACATTGATGACTTGGCTTTTAAATGGCTCATGCATGTTTCACAAAGCGGTCAACCCCGGATCTGTTTGCCTGTTAATTCCCCACCGCGAAAACTAATAACCAATTTTACTCAGTAAAGTAGCATAACAGTCTCGGGTATTGTAACAGCTGGTGTCTGGACTGCACAAGAAGGCATGGATGTCGCGGGCATTACATGTTTTGTGCATGATTTTTTTTCGCGGAGGAAAAGCGGCTAGAACGAAGCCCAGTCCAAACTGACTGAATACAGCAGCGCTAATGCATTTTCAAACTTGTGTGTCTGGTCGTTTGATCCAGTGAGTTAATCTGCACCTGAACCTGTGAGCAGATACGCAGATTGAACAGGAGAGGTCTTCCTGCTGGGCTTTGAGTCAATATCCCCCTACAGAGCTGACCAAAACAAACTGCAGGGCTCTGCTGTGATCAACACACTGCATTTTCACTAATCAGATTTGAGTGTTTGTGTAGAAAATGGCGAAGAGCTAATGCTTTAATGCATAAGACAATTTGAAGTAAGGCTTGAATGGGTTTCCAGAGAGTATTCCCCACTTTTGATGATTGAAATGGAGGACCACTTTAAATTGTATTAATTTGTATCATGATTAAGTCATATAGAGAGAGGATAAATAGGCATATTGTGTTGATAAAACCAACAGAGGGAAATAGTATTGAGTTGATTCCACGGATGTTAACTCAGACTGGAGCAGGGTGGGGAGAAACTCGGATTAATTCAACTCCAAGAAGGAAAAAAAGCACTGGTTATTTTTAGACACAAGCCCAGACTCTATCTCTGACTGGCTCTCTCTCTCTCTCTCTTTCTGACTCTCTCTCTCTCTTTCTCTCTCTCTCCCATAAACACTCATTCACTGTCCCCATTTTTCTCCCGTGAAGGACCCACCAGTGCAAACACATACAGAGTGAATCCCCCAATTCATTTCCTCTTCTTTCTAATACAAAGGCAAATACTGATTTGGTGTTTACCTTGCAGTTTTTATTTTCTGTGTTCACCATCTGCTTTGGGGATGCAGTCCAGAAGCAGCACCAGCTGTATATATATAACCGTAGGATGTATCAGAGAATTGGATGTGATACACGCTATCATTTCCCAACTCTCAAGCCCCTGTGGCCAATACACAATACACAATCCAGATTCTTGGCCTGTATATGTGTCAGCGATTGAATGATAATCCTCAAGAAGACTGACGAGGAGGTTTGTTTTAATGCAACCAGTGTAATTCAGTTTGATTAATTGGTGTGGTTTCATCAGGGGGGAAAAAAACAGTTCTGCATGCTGCTTGTATTGAAATATTGTTTGTGAACTTCACATCAGTGCATCTGTCCCAAGTGAATGGGAAGCTTTTAATCAGGATATATCTTTATCCCCCTTCATGGCCTACAAACTTGCTGATGCTCATTGTCTGTGTTTAAGTGTGTGTTTTAGCTGGAGTGTGTATGTGTGTGTCCAGCTCCAGGGTGAGTTAAAATAGTTTTCACAGATGAGAGTAAAAGCCCTTTGTAGATTATATTGAGCTGGCCTGCTGCCACTGTAATGGGCCGGTCAGGATTTAACTGCAGCTTGGTCTTATTGATAGTCAGCACGTGGCTGTGTGTGAGAGAGAGGAATATATGTACACAGAGAACAGGAGACAAGGAGAACGAAAAAAAAGGCAAAGACACATCCATCACATTGTGTTATTGACCTCGGCTCCTGCTGTTTCTCCTATCATGCTGCAGCTGCAGCGTCTGAGCAAAACACAACTTTTATTTTCCTTCAGTGTCTGTTGTCAACAAACAGTCTGGATGATGATTCAGTATCAGTGAGGCACAAACAAGCTGGGCGCTCCTGTAAAGGCTTCAGTGTGCCATGGTGAGTCAGCTCCATTCTCAGCAAGCATCCATGAAAGTGGCACAAACGCAGACTGCAGTTCCTGCCTCTGGAGAAGGACAAAGGCCTGATTCAGTGTTTTAATGAGTTACAAGACATTATTTCAGGCAGTGTAGGTAAAAATGATGTGCCACTTCTATTGTCAGCAAAAACCGTGCGTCTCCAAAATGAGCTGCAAAAAAATTCAATAAAATCTAGCTCCTTTTCCCATTTAAAGTTATGTATTTTAAATTATTTGCACCCAAGTTTATGAAACCTGATGGATGTTCTCCACTGTCGATTATATTGGAAAAAGACCTGAACATCTAATATAATTTCACAAGGCTCTGACACTATGTATCTGTGTCAGTTGGGGGTTTGTATTTGCTCCTCCTGTTTCCCTGTGGTACACTTGATTGAACTATAAAATATTTATACTCTGCACAGATGCACTGAGTGGTAGGAGGTTTGTAGGAGGTTTTGAGGTTTGGAGTTTGACCCTTAGCCTCTCTTGAAACAGATACGTATCATGAAGCTAGGATATTGTTTAACGTGTAGTACTTCACAATTTTCACTTTACCCTTTGGTATTTAGTAGCCTTTTTGTGTGTTAGATATTAGTGGAGAATGACAGGAAAGACTGATGACATGCTACAAATGTCCCAGGGCAGGTTTGAACCCAGGGTTTCATCTTTAGCCAGCTGAGCTTCTAGGACGTCCCAGTACAGTACAGTCAACTGTTAATGATCTGATACAGTGATTTTAGATTCCACTGTTAAAAACTGCAGAATACGTTGGTATCACAAATATAGAAACATTTCATTTGACAGAGGATTCTCACTATGGTTGGAAATAGTCAAGACGTTGATATAAGTCGCAAACAATGCAGTAGAATAATTTTGCTCCTGAAATCATTGATTATAACTATGATCATGCAGCGCAAAGCATATATGGGACCAGCTGTGTCGTCAGCATTCATAATGGTGTGGATATGTTGTATGGTGTAATATGGTGTGATCAGGGGCGGGTCACCATTTGAGGTGCATCAGTGTTTGAGGTGGTCAGCGTATTGATCAGTGCACTTAGCATTTGGTCGGTGTTAGTGTTAACTGGCCGCAAGGTGTCCGCTCTCTGCCTGCTATTGGCAGAGGACGTTTGTGAGGTCGCTGGCCCCGGTTCAAGGAGGATTAGCCCAATCAGGTGGAAGTGACAGCGGGTTATTGATCCGTGTCAGTGTCAAGTATCTGCTCTCTTCAACATCATCGGACTCTTATTGCTGCCATCAAAAGCCTTCACCTATGAAAAAGGCCCGTGTATGTGTGGCTCAGTGGCTGCATGGCTCCTCTCCTGGTTATCTGCAGAGTATTATGGCATCAATAATGATTATGAGTGTTTATCAGAGTGAGACACATCCTAAGAGACCTAAATCGTCCACAGAAATGGACACATTTGTTTTCAGAGTGTCTTGGAATCTCAGTACTTATCCACACGTTGCTTTCTTCACACATTTGGTTCTTGGCTGTAAGATGTCTCCTCAAGCGGAGGTTAAGTGAGAAATATGTTTGCCAAGAATCAGACTTGTAAATGAAAACGAGTGTAAACCTCTTATGAGCACCTTTGGATGTAATTGTCACATAAAATCAAGTGAGGATGAATTTCAATTACCATGTGAAATTAGGTACGGGTGTCTCGCCTCTGGACTCACTGAAGCGTTTTGTAATTTGGCCATTGTGTTGAGTACAGTTAGTTTATTTTTTTGTCAATTTAAATGGACAAATAAGGCTCAAGCTCCAAGATAATGAGAATGAAATAACAGACGGGTAAAGTAGTGCTGTCCTTGTGATCCCCTGAGATATTTATTTGCGTGGGAACAACAAAACGTCGTTGTAGTATTAGACAGAGAATATCACTTGGATGTAGGGCTGGGCGATATGGACAAAATCAAATATCACAATATCTTTGACCCAACATCTCGATATCAGTATTGTTGATATTGACGATGATGTAGCGATGACTACTGGTGCTTTCTTCAGGTGTTTACACACAAGAGATTTTGATAAACAATCATTAGTAATGTGGATATGATGACTAACTAGGTAGAGATAAATAACAGAACAGCTTGAACAGTCTTAAAGTTCAGAAAACTTCATCCCTTTACTGTTATGCAGCCTTTAAAACCAGGAAAAGACAATATTTATGCCATATCACAATATTACGCTATCCAAAATCCCAAATGATATCTAGTCTTATATCATTATTTTTGATAAAATATCAATATATTGCCCAGCCCTACTTGGATATTAGAGATTATTTCTTTCTTTTCCCCTCTTTCTCTTTTGAAGTCTCTCTCCCGTCTCTCTCCTACCTTTCTTATTCCTCCTTTTTTCCTCTTTCTTTTGGCTCGGTCTTTCATTCATCTTTGCTTCGTCCCCTGTGCTCAGGTCACTCAGATGTGTCCATGGCAGAGAGCACCATGTCTCCAGATGAGATTGAGGTGGAGATGGCTCGAATCCAACGCCTGCGAGAGGTGCTGGTGCGTCGGGAGTCTGAGCTGCGCTTCATGTGAGTATTGACTGTTGAATAGTCAATTATTGTCCTTAAAACGCTGTATTCACCCATAACACTGTAACGCGGGCTGAAGAAAATACACAGCATGACACACTGATCAGCCTAGTGCCATTTAAATCCCTTTTTGCTGTCCTTAATTGGATAATTACAGCAGTTGACTCAGTTGCCATGACACACTTGAGGCAAACAAATGTGCCAATTGATATCTCCAGACTCAAGATTCAGTGTTTTCTTCCCATGACGAAAGCAAGCTTGGAGCGCCAAGATGCAACTGTAATCACACAATTTCAGCTGGAAGTCGCTCAGGGAAGGCGGCGGCCATTTGTCCATTGATTATTCAGAGGGGACTGAACGTGCCAATAGTAGCTGAATGAGTCACAATGATGAACTCGTTTGCTCCTCGTCAACATAGTTCCAAGGATTACAGATCGATGTTTGGGAAGACATACATTTCCCTCTGTTTTCTTCTAAACCCGCACTGTCTTTGTCATGTTGTCACAGGAAATCTGGTGATGTGGTGAATGCTGCATCTGTGCTTTTTAAAAAAAAATTGGCTTGACAACATGGATGTCACTTACTGGATCGAACCTATATTGAGTCAAATATTGGTTAAATGTACTGCAGCAGCATCTACATTGCAGCGTGATGGATGAGGCGCCGACTATAGCTGATTGGTAATTGAGAGAGATCAATGGTATGTGTAGAGAGCTGTCAGTTGTCGCCGTTAGTTCACACATCCACCTGAACGGCTTCTTTAGCCTGCCGCGCTGATGGCTTCCCGTGCCAAGGTGTTGTCAAGCTGCGTGTGACTCAGAGCGTCACACAGACACACAAACCACGAGTACACAATTATGTAATCATGCACACACACTGGTGCACAGTTATTTGCACGCGCACCCTCACGATAAACATGGACACACACACACACACACACAAACACTTAAACTAGCAGATGGAGT
>OMKZ01002172.1:254-13829 GCA_900302535.1 Neoniphon sammara | reverse complement strand
CGCAGCAGCCGCCCACCAGAACGGTATCCTGAACAAAACACCACCCACCGCCTCTCTGAGCGCTCCACCACCCCTCATCCCCACACTGGGTGCTCGGCCCGGCTCGCCCAGACGGACTACCCCCCTGGCCACAGATATCAGAGACAGACCGGCCTCGCACGCCCACAAAGACATTGAGGCACGGTGAGCTGAGCCAGAGCCTCACCACACACCAGACTTAGTGCCCCTGCAGCCCTGTGCCTCACTAACACTGAACTCACACCAAGCACTTAGCCTTGGGCAAAGCAAGACTGTAACATAGCTGTGAATAACTTATGTGGGCAGAGACATGCCCACACAATGAATTGTTTTTGTACAAAACTACAAAGAGACAGTAATCACGGAACAAAAAAAATAGATTTTTCAAAGATTTTTTCCAGTTTGCTCCTGCTTTTTGTGTGCATTCTTTCTCTTGTATAGTGAAGTGGTATGGAGTAAGTGGAAGGACGAACCGTTTTGGAATGTACAGGTACTTCGGCACTGACAGACAGCAGAGTGTGTAGATAATATGTACAGTCGCTGTGCTCACTCCGTATGGATAAAAATCAAGGTACAAATATGCAAAAGGGTGTTTTGAAAGCTTTACTTTGAACAAATGTAAATAGAGGAGTATTTAGGAGGTGATTCAGAATGTGCTTTTTGCAGATTTTTTTGGTTTTCTTGTTTTGTTTTTTTGGGTTGACACAGCGGATTAACATTGTACCAGAAACCACCAACCCCACCTTCAACTATGCAACAAATTTCTGGGCTCCCTTTCTGAAAGCTGGCCTTCTCACCACAACTGACTGTGTACCAACAACGGACAAAGCTGTATTCTCTCCACAACTCTGACTTGACCATTTGATCCACTACAAATGATCCAAGCTTTAAGTGCTCTACCCAGGGTTCATAGATAGCAATTTGGTTCAGATGATACAAAATATTACAGACTTATTATATTGTGGTGACAATCCTTCAAGTCTTTAAAGCAAGTATTACATTTCGGAGGATTTTCAAAGTTAGAAGCCAGTAGCACAAAAGTCAAAATTATTCTTTTTTTTCTCGCTTTCTTTCAATTGGTTATCACCAGTCATCTTGTAGAGAGAATACAGCACATTAAACAACATGACAGCACATTTGCCCTATTGAAGGAGTGTAAAGTACGTGTTTTGGAAATAGGTTCTGTTGGTCAAGCAGTGTATTAAAGTGCTATCCTAAGTTGTTGTACCTACAAAATCAAAAGACAAAAAAGCAAGTCTAAACTATGGACAGTTTGTTTCTAACGAGCAGAGATCTATTTTAGTAGTCCACTGAAGGTTTAGTTGTGCGCTTCAAACTCTGTGAGATCATGTCGTGCAGTGTTTTTTAATCCAACATAAAAAATGTCCACCGGAGCCATAGTGGTTAGTCAATGCGTATTGCAAAAAGATTGTTAAATGAGAAACTTTTTTTGCTGTTTACCATGTACGGGGAAAAAAATGAAGTCTTTCTAGATCATGTACAAAAATGAGAAAAAATGAAGCGACTGAATCTTCAGCATGCTCCTCATTTAAACTTGTGTTATGTAAATTGTGCCATGTTATTAAAAAATGTGTACTAACCTTGTGTACGGCTTTTTATCCTGCTACCCACACATTAAATTAAATCTGTAAATATCATAGGCCTAGCTACATCTATTTTAGATATTCTAAGTATGTACATGTACCAAATCACTAAATAAGACACACACAGGATAAGCTGCTGAGGGTACAAAGTATATTACTGTCAAATGGTGTCAGCTGTATCATAACAAGGGTTTTAGGTGATATTAAATGCATAGTTCACCAAATTTACAACTTGTAAGGATTTGGTCAGTTTATAGACATAGTTGCGCCATCACTTACGTCATTTCCATGTCTACTGATCATTTAAATGAAAAGCCAAATCGTAAAATATCTTAGCAGCAATTAGAGATGATTTACTAAAATATGAATGGTAGCAATTAAACCCCTAAATCCTTTGCAGACAATGCTACATTATGTATCACACCACATCAGCCACTTGGAAAAGTGTTTTCCTCAATAAATCTGGTTTAAATATCAGCAGCCTTCATTGGTGAATCATGGCGTGGCACTTCTGCATTCATCAGAGAAGGCGAGAGTTATTGACGTTCCCACAACATTGAATAACCACAGCATTTATGCACACCATCTGCACACCAGCGCAGCACGCAGGTCGTGCATCAATCAAATGTTGACTCGGTCTATTACTGGTGGGCAACGTGTAAGCAACATTTCCCCCTGCCAACAAGTGAACAGCTCCAGCTCCTGGGATCAGCTCTAATTTTACTGTCAAACTTGCGTACAAAAAAAATGCTAAAAAGTACAGTGCATGTTACTACATGTCTTTGACCAGGGGAGGGCACCAGTCTGCAAGAAGTACACACTTGTAACAAGCTGTCCTTCATTATGATCATGAATAGATAGGTATGATGATATTATTAATAGGAATAGTAGTAGCATTAATGTTATAAAAGTGCTTAGCCTACACCATAATAATACATAAAAACAAACTTCCTGTCTCAACAAAAAAACAACGTGAGATTACTGACTCCTTTGGCTTTTGGTCTGTTCAAAAATTCAGAAACCACTAAGAATATTTTCAAATATGTGATCTGTTTTAGTCCTGAGATGAACTGCCACACTTTCTGCAGTCTGTTTTCAGCCAGAGCCGCTGGCTGCCTCTATCAGCTGTTTCTGAAGCTGCTTTTGTGGCCTGATCTAAGCCCTGACCAACAAATCCTAAACTCCCCGAGTAAACTGCTTGTGAGTGTCACTACAAATCCTCCTACTACTGGACGTAACCCTGGCTTTTCAGCTACTGCAGCTGCCTCAGTCTATGTAAGCTGGCCTTGACTACCACATCCTATCATGATGCTGGACCAACAGGTCAGGTGTTAGTGTGCTCATATATTTTCAAGAGGGGATGCAAATAAACCAGACTCCCAGCAGCAAGCAACACTGAGCCACAACATCAACAATATATTCAAATGCTTAATGGCAATGAGCCAATCAGATTTGCCCAAAAAATATCAGTTATTACTAGTCTAAAAAAGCTAGGTATACAGAAATAGTAACAAAGAAATGTTTATATTATAAAGCACAAGAAGTACCGTTCTTTTGTTTCATAGCTGTTCTTTATTTCTGATGCTATTTTGGCCCAGATGTCCACTTTGAGATTTAATCTCAATAGGACTTTGCTGGTAAAATTGAAGGGGGGATATTGTTGGATTTATAAAAGCCATTGATAGATCATTATTGGACCTACTTTGATTCTACAACTCTTAACTCATCTTATTAAATAACTATACAATAGTCCTAAAATTAATATTGGTTCACAAAAAAGTGTACCATCACCCAGGTGAACTCTCGCCAAATTCAGTCTCTCTAAGCCCTACAGACAAGGCTCACTCACGATAATTAACTTGCTAAATTTAGCCATCGTCAATGAATGAGCTGGTTGCTGCCTGTAAGGAACAAGCAAAGCCATTTTGCCCCAAAAACAGGCACTACTGAGTCTGTGTTGTTAGATAGTGGCTTCTGTTAGTGAAGTCTGACAGGAGGATGTGTGACAGGCTTTCAGTGCAAATGGGATTCCTGCAAATAGCTGCTGACCAGTGAAAACCATGTATCTCCAAAATGTCAACTTTTTAGAAACTAAGAAACATCTTGTTTTTAGCTTGACGACTGTACATTTTTCAATTTATGAAATTAGTTTTATAAAGGTTCCATAACCCCAAGGGTTGTAGAACTTTCTGAACCCACAGAGGAGCAGGTAAATACTCAAATTAAGTTAAAATATGAAAATCACCAAAATTGGAGATGGACAGCAATGAAATGCAACTTTGTATTCAAACACACTAAGCAACAGAGGCGCAGGAGTGATACTTAAAGCAGACAGTAAAAACTCTATTATAACATGGGTATTTTTGCCAGGAAGAACCTGACATGCAATCCCTGCAAATCTCAGTTAATGTACATAATGTCTTGTTAATGCCTTTTAAAGGAAGAATGAAGTAAAACTTGTCCACTGTCCAAATCTAATGTTTGACCTCATTCATTTTGACCATTACACTGAACATAGTCCTCTAGTCTTGCAATCTGCTAATCGAACACAAGGTGGCAACAACACACAGTGTAACGCTGCAGAGGTGAGTCAACAACAGGCGGCGTGTGAGAGAGCTGGGTGGCCACATGCACTACAGCAGGTACCAAGTACACAGTGCTCTGTCCTCTCCTCCCTCCTCTGACATGAGGGAGGAGAACCGGTCTGGCAGGTTGACATCCTCTGACCGGCTGGGTGGAACCGAACACCGTCATCAGCAAGATATATGCTGTCAAACAGGCAGAGCAGCCTGGCAAGCAAGGTGGGGAAGCAGAAACTCCTAGCATGTCCTGTTCCTCTGTTTGACAAATTAAACGCACCATCCTCACTTGTCACACATGTAAACTGGAAAGTGGAGCAGAGGTCTGTCATGACTGGTGGCACAAACGCCTCTTGCCACCGAGCTCACATGATATCGGAAAACAAGGGCATCTAGTACCAAATTACTATTGTAAACAAAGCCTGTTTGCCAGAATTGTCCTTTTAGGATGGTAATTCCAAAGAGGATCATTTTAGAGTAAAACAACCTGAGAGAAAGAGAGGTGTGAGATTTAGATTCAGTACTATTCCTTCCTAGTGTTACACTCCCTCCAACACCTTATGTAGTACAATGCACTGGCTGGTATACCACCCTTTTCCACACTAAATAAATAAATAAATCAAGCAATTACGTGAGCACGCTCATAGTCTTTTTCCCCTGCTGACAACAATCCTAATCACATCCAAACAAACGCACTCGGGCGCTCCTAAAAATACTTTCCTGTTTGGAAATGGGAAGGCATCCCGTTTCTCAGTGGTAGTGCTCCCCTGGTGTTTCCACTCTCCTGAGAAGAAAGCCTATAAAGCTGTAAACACAGGCCTACCATTACTGCTGTCAGCTCTCCTACCGGGATTAAGTTGATGCTGAGGGTGGCGGGCCTCCAACGGGAAAAGGGAGCCTTCTCATGCAGAGTCCATTCATTCATCGTTAGTCAAATCGTTTAAATGGGGGTAACACATCCGAGTTGGGGAGAGCGGGGGCTTGGTGTTAAAGTCTGGAAAAGGATGAGATCAAAAGAGCAGGAGCCAGCCTCAAATATGAAATGATCCACCCCTCTGCTGAACCCGGGGAAATTAGCATAATGCCTTTAGACTTATGTATCCAATAATCTTTCACACTGACTGCTCACAGTGTTGGGAATAAGATAAGCCCGTCACATGCAGGACTCCTACTGTATTTTAAATCTTACATCCCCGTATTTTAGAGGGGAGAGGATGAAGCATCAGATTGCTTTTTTGCTCCACAAAGAAGGTAAACTCAATTTTGTGTTAGGATCAAGCCAACTAGAGCTGTCCGCCTTCTCCAAAACAATTGCTTACTTTTATTAATAGATTCTTTTGATCCTCCCACAGCGGCGTTCATACATGTATTGTTTGATGTTGAGGGGATGATTTAAGATCTGTGCCCTCAGGATGAATGAATCCTTTGCTTGGAATATGTGAAGATGTCATGACACGCGATGTTGCAAAAAAAGAGGCAGGAATTACACTATAGATGCTTGTCCCTGCCTGGAGCTGTATGTCAATATGTTTACAGCCGATGGAGAGGAAACACAGCGCCTTTCTTCAGGGCACAAAACATAAAAAGAGAAATGTTCTGGCACAGTCATGACCTCCAAAATAAAAACACACAGCTACAGTTTTACAGTAGAGGGAAATTCTTTCAGGGTCAGAGAGAAGAAAGGGTTTCAAAACATTATAAATCAAAATGTAACTATAGTTCTCTGAGGCCAGGCAGCAGTAACATTTTTGGTCATGTTATTCTGTTATTTTAGTTTAGCAGCTAAGTATCAAATTAAACCCATAAAATGATACGATCACTGTTTGATACATTTCATCGCCACATTTTACATAGGGATTCTGGAAAGATACAATAATCTGCATGTCTGCTTATGTGTGTAATGAGTTATTACTGTTTGTTTTCATCGAGAATTAGGAACTTCAGTGTTCCAGTGAACAGGGAGGAAAATATGTGCAGTCTTATCGTGTCTTGAATCCTTGAAGTAGACAAGCCACATTCTACTGTTCCAATTTCTTATCTGGCTGTTTAAGTTCAGAGAAGGTACTCACAGTTTGTCAAGCTGGCCCAGTTATTTTAAAACCGTGAAAAACAATGCAGCCTAATGCCAGTGTTTTTAATCAGGATGGTTTAGAGTGACCTTCCCACGGTGGGCAGCAGCAGTGCATCATTAGCTGAGACTCAGCTCCACCAATGCAGACAGATGAACTTTAATAATTGGAGGAGGTGTTTTTTTTCTGCCCTAGAGAAAAAAAAAAACAAGCTGTATTCCACCGCCTTGGCTGCTCATTCACAATTATTTCAGGGATGTAGCACAGCATACCCTGAATCCCTATGGAATCAAGAAAAAAATGTATGAAGAATATGTTCTATCCTCGACAGGTGTAGTCGACATTAACAAGCTCTCTGACTGCAAATTCAGGAATTCTTTTTTCTCCCGCAGCACCAGCAGGCATCCTGAACCACAATATCTGTCTTTGTTTCATGTCTCGATCTATCTTTATGTCCTGCATGGACATAAACACGCTCAAAAAAAAAAAAAACATGCCTGCAGATGTATCATGTAGATAAATTTACCTAACATGGGGGGGTTGCAATGCTTTCCATATCAAAGACCCCTAGACAGCTCTGGATTAGATCACCAGCCTACGCTTGATAAGATTTTGCCCACAGGATCCCTGTTTAAGAAGATTATTGTTGTTAGATTTGACTTGGTGGAGAATTTCACAGGCCTAATGGGTGGGAGGGAGATAACAACAGAAACCTCAGATCTCACTTTGCTACCTACTAGGAAGTCAAATAATAGTGAGATTAAGCTATTTCAATTTTGCTGAGGACCTCCTGGAACCAAAGACCCCTGTGGCCCTGAGACAACATTTTGAGCAGCACTGATTTTAAGGGTAACTAACCCAAATCTGTGTGAAGGCTGACCTCTAATGGTGAAAAATAGGGTGTGTACTCTTTGGTGGCGGATGATGTCACCACCTGTTGTTCTCCATTTTCCTTGAACTCTGATTTCCCTTAAATTCCCCCTTACACAGCTTCCAAGTTAGAATTTTTTTTCTCATATTGTACAACCATGTTAAATTGTTGTACATATATTATGTATCTGCTGTAGGTCTGGGCGATATGGACAGAAACAATTATCACAATATTTCTGACTGAATACCTCAGTATCGAAATTGTGACAATATAGTAGGGATGACAACTGCTGCTTTTGTAAAATATTTTACACGATAAGATTTTTGATAAACAATCATTAATAATATAGATATGATGAACAACGAGGTAGAAGCAACAAAACAGCAACAACAGTCTAAAAAGTCCAGAAAACAGCATCCATTTACTATAATACAGCCTTCAAAACCAGAAAAAGACAACAATTATGCCATATCACAGTATAACAATATCTAAAATTCCAGACGATATCTAGTTTTATATCTGGATATCAATATCATAGATATATTGCCCAGCCCTAATCTGCTGCTTGCAACACTTCAGTGAAGCTACATCACACTTATATTAAGTGAAATATTCAAACCCAAGATGACACTGTTTTATAGCTGCAGCATTACATCAAATAGAAAATATCTAGGTATCTGGTGCACCATCTTATACACATTTCCCTGTGATTCAGCAGGACATATTTGGTATCTTTGGACACCTTGGGATCTCCACGTGAATTATCGGGGATGTAAATAGCTGAGGGGTGTAAAAAAAAAAAAAAAAAAGAGAGAGAGAGAGAGAGAGAGAGAATATTGAATGTATACAGATAACCTGCCACAGGGGGATGCTATCATGGGAGAAAAAGATTCACTTTACATGCTCACTTCTAGTTACTTTTCAGTCTATTTGCATCTGCCTAAAAACTAATTACAACAGCCATTATGGGGTTAAACAATAATACATAAACTACATAAGATAAGGAGGCCGAGTGAATGAGCATTACCTGCCTGTGTCCAACGTTACTGAAAAACTACAAGCTATTAAGAAAGCAACAACACCTGAACCAGACCAACAACAGCCGCACAGACAAAAAAAATTAAGAGCTGCAGGAAAACTGATAAAGTGGCTTAATCTCGTGTTGGGATTTCATTTCCCAGTGTCTATAACCAGTTCCGGGAGAATGGGCAGATTGGCTGCCAAATTGGCTAATTAGTTCCCAGACGCTCCATCAAGCGCTGCAGTTGCTAGCTAACCCAGTTAATGTTAGCTAATGCGCCGACTAGATTGCAGCATTTAGCGCTACAGAACGTGACATTGAGCAGCTGTAGCGTTGTTACAGTTCAACAGTTTAAAGCCTTTAATCAGTTGATACCACAATGCTTAGGGCAGCAACGAGCTGTACACTAGTTAACGAAAACTAGCTTACTATGCAACTAGCCGTCCGCGTGGTCTTGACGTTAATTTACCCAACCAGCCCAACTTCATCTCGTGCACCAAACTCATCTAATCGCTGAGTTCAACACAAGCTCAGAACCGTGAAAACACCTACATCTTCTGCATAGAACTTTCCTGTCATACAAAAGAAAAAAAATGAGTCTTACCGTACAGTACTTCAGGTTGTAAGACACATCATTTCTCCTATTGTAGACACAAACGGGCATTTAGCATTAATGCTATAACAGACCGCCCATTCTCTTTGACGTCGGCTGTACTGTTGCTTTCAAGTACCTTTCGTAAACTCCTTCGTTCTAATTGACAGACGTAAGTATGACTTTTTGCGCATTCAAGTGTTTTCCACATAATTGGAATTCTGTGCTCCAAACCAAGGATTTGTATTGCTAAAGTTAAAATTAACCAATTCTGCATCTAACCCGATCAACCCGACAGACCCCCACAACATTTCCTTTCGGATCTAAGCGAATCTCGTAGGTCACCTATTTTGATCTCAAAACAGGTGAGGAGTTTGTATCTCTGTAGAATTTAAAATAAAGTTCTGTGGGTTTGAACAAAGCTTGGCCATGCAGCAATGATGACATCGGCAGAGTCGAAGAGACTTTAGTATATATCTACACTGCACTTTCACACTGCTACCTATCAATATACCCCTATATTGATAAACAGGTCGACTCCATCTTTGGAGTTCCTAACTGACCCATTCTGGGGAATCTGTGTTGACAGACCATAGTCAGAACATGAAGTTCCTGTCAAAAAAATACATAGGCCAACAGAAATTCAATTCCAGTATCAATTTTGCTCCCGGTAGACTCCATCCATACAAATTTTTATTCAGCTCTGAGGCAGGGCAGCAGCATCAGCACCACCCACCCCCTCTCCTACACCTGCGACCCCATCCAGACCCCATCGAGAGCACCGGTCCCATTTAGAGCCACTATGACGGCTGCAGTGCTGCACGGAGGGGAAGTTTCAATCTGTGAAGGTGGCCTGAGCTACGTGTTCAGCATGGAGAGAAGCCCAGGTCTAATTGCTTGGCTGGAAATAGCCTGGGGGGTGGCGAGGAGAGGGGCTGTGGGTCTCCTATGGGGCTATGGAGGGAAAAGGGATGGCCCCATCCTGTTAAATCAGCACCCTGACCTCTGCCCTCGCTGTGGCCACTCAGGGTGATGCTCCTGCACATGGATACACACACTCACACACCTGAGCAAATGTAGCGTATGGACAGACACGCACACACAGACAATCTATCATTGACATCGCTGCGGTAGTAACGGAGATGACCCCAATCACAGAGGGAGAACACGGAAATGGAGCCCCGTCCCCTTGCCAAGGCTACATTTTATTGCCGGCCTCCATTGTGCCCTCCTGATGACATGGCACTGGAGGCTGATCACCTATAATGGAGTCCGACGGAGGTGCAGATTAAAAGTACAAATCACATTGTAAACGACTGAGCTCAGCTACACCGTATGACCTCCTGGTCTGCAGGAGTAGGGCTCCATTTGAGTTCCTCCATGGCTGCAGTGGAGGTGAAGAGATAGCAGAGACGGGATAAAAAATGAAGGGGACTGGGGCGTGTGTGTGATGCTAGACCACTGTGATGGTATATTAAACCAAGTGTCCTACCTCTGAACATATGTGGCTAGCTCTGACCCTTCCTGTGTTCCCTCTCCCTCTTATCTCCTCCAGAGCCATATGGAAGCAGCTCTGAAGAAGGTAATTTTGTTTTTTGCACACACAGGGCGTCTCCTGTGGTAAGCGCTAAGTGCTGCTCGCTCACTGTAATGCCACATGCAACGGTTCTGGTTGAGAATAAAATGTCACATCCACTGATGAGTGTCACCTCACTGATCCATGAAGCTCAGTGGACAAAAGTCCCTCAGAGAGAGAAAGAGAGAGAGACAGGGAGAGAGAGAGAGGGATGAAATAACATGATGTTCTTCGGCAAAATCTCACATGGATCCACACACTCCCCCGCTGCCCTGATTCTCCCTAGAGCAGAATAGGGGAAGGTCATTCATCAAAAGTCACATATTAGTCATCAAAATGTCAGCGGGTCAAAACAGCGAGCCAAGGTCCATGCTGAGATGCAGCAGGCTTGGAGGTGGGCCTGTAACAAATGACTCCTTCCACTAGGAAGTGGAAGCATCGCTTTAGGGATGCCAGTGCACCGACCCTCTCCTCCTCCTCCTCCCCGGCTGGGAGATGAGGAGGCCTGGCAAATGAGTGCGCAGCAGCTGGGGGAAGCCTCTTGAGAAATCTGGGCTGTCTGCAGGCGGGCCAGACAGAGAGCAGCTTGATTGGTTTGGGTCTGGCCTCCCTCCCTCTCTCCCTCAACAGAACAGTTCGCCCCTCCTGCAGCCTGCAACATGCAGGTTGTTCAAGGTGACGCACGGTTCAGTGCCGGCCCGTGAGTGTTTGGACTGTGACACATTGATGCCGTGCCTCCGTTTTCCCGATTCCCTTTTGATGTGATATGGCACAGTGACTATGCATTTTAAGTTCAGACTGTCAGCTTTCATTTGAGGGGATTTTCAGCCGTATCGGATGAATAGTTAAACAGCGGCAGACCTTGATTTACCTGCCTCGCCCCCTCACCCTTCATAGGCCAGATTATTATAGTCAGTGAAGTATGAAAGTATGCTGCAACAAAAAGCTGCAAAGACCCTTTAACAACTGCATGTAAAAAGACTAGTCTTGTTCTTCTTCTAGACTTCTAGAGGTCACTTTGCACAGAAGAGCTTTTGATTCCATAGTTAAATAAATATGTTTGTGTCTGGATACTTTTGGGATAGTCTTCAATCATTCATCCGTTATGGCTGTAAAAGCTTACATTCTGCACTTGAACATCATAATCAGTGTCATTTCACATCCAAACATTTATGCATGTGCTGCTGTGCTGTGCCAGTGCAGCCTATGTGGAGCTCACTATTCATGCATATGCATATTCCACTTACCCTACCCAGAATCCCCGTGCACCCCTCTCCAACCTGACTGGGGTTTCTAAAAACGGCAAAGAGCTTCACTGTGACAGCAGACTTTGATGGGAGCCATGGCTTTTAGAGGGCCCTTTTGTTAGCGGGGAGCGAATCACGCTTTACAAGATAAATCATCCCGCTAGCAGCCAGCTTAGACTGTGTACGACCAGATAAGGTTGCCAAGGAAACCCTCCTAGAGAACCAATGAGCTTTTTCCTCCATAGCAGCCTCGCTGATCTGAGCAAACAATTAATACCTTACCCAGGCAAATGGGAGGGAGCAGAGGAGGTGGGAGGCTCGCACAAATCCCCAGGTGCTTAGCGCAACACACTCTCTCCCCTTCTATGTGAATGAGGAGGTAAAAAAAAAAAAACAAAAACAAAAAATAAATAAATAAATAAAATGTGTCACAAATGGAGATTGGGGCTGGAGGACACTGGGGGATGATGTATGACTCATTATACATTAATTCAATGAGAGAACAGCTAGCGCGCAGTCCATAAATCTAATCCGCACACGTCACTAATGTGTTTTAAATGAATGTTTTGAATGCACAGCCATAAAAGTGCCATTATATCCCGCCATGTCCATTTGCCGGATGGCTGGGATGGCGCTGGCATCGCTGCAGCCGAGCAGAGCCGGTGCATAACCCCGACGTGTGGAGCTGCTGGGGAGTCATTAGGCTCTGTGAGTGACTTCGACTAGCCACAGATCAATGCTCTAGGGCCCTATCTGTTACTGACATCCAATTATAGCTATGGACGGCCGCTTAGCGCTGCTACTAAGTGCTTTAGTCTTTTTATTGACCACCTGTCAACTGCCTGCACACTGTGGAGCTATTGGCTAATAATCAACAATCGATCTGTCCACATGTCAAGATCACGGGCATGCTGTCAAAGGGAGAAATAGCCTATATGTAGTCAGGGATGCCTGCATGGAAAAATACACAGACAGGAATATTAACACTAATGCATCTACTGTTCCTCCCACAGTCATTAACTCCGAAGCGTTCAGCATTGTTAATTAGAGAGCTAATTTTGTACAAGTTTGATTAGTGGTGGCTTGCAATGAAACTAATTACCAACCACATTAACTAAGGGAGGAAATTGGCTGTAATTGAAGAGCTAAGCAAATGTTGACTGAAATGGCTGGGGGTGCGAGGGACAGTATGGCACAGTAGGGGAATGCCAATGAGTCAGTGAGAGGAGTATAGGAATAGTGGCTGACTTAACCCTGTTGATAGTCAAACTGGGTCAGTGACCTTTGCATGTTTATGCTGGAGCTGGATGGGGAAAGAGGTGGAGAGGGCGCCTGCCCGCTTTATTGATTAATTACACTCATTAGGCGGTTAGAAAGTCACCTCACCTGGTGTTAGGAGTGGAAATCACTGCCTGACTGAAATTAATCAGAGTGCAGGGCTGCAGGAGGCCCAGTCCCCTGAGAGGGAGAGGGAAAATGAGTTTTATTTACAAGCCAACAGCTGCTACTGTTCCTGGGGTAAATGATACCAAAAGAAGACATAGTTATTCTACTTTCATTTTGTGGACTTTTATTATTAAAAAAAAAATACAGCACAAAAAATACACACACACGCACACACAAAGAAAAGCAAACCTCAAAGGAAATCTTCATACAGTATTAGTACGCTGATTTAAAAGCTAAGGTTAATATCATTAGTAGTAGTTGTCATTAATGTTGAGCGGAGAGAGGGACGGTACAATGGGATCTCCTAACAGCTCTGTACAGTTTGTCAGCAGGTGAAAGTCGAACTAAAAATACTACAGGGGCCCCATCCAGACAGTAAACCCTCCCCTCCCTTCTACAATGCACTTGCTCCAACACACACACACACACAGACACACACACATTGAGGAACTGACAGAGCTGATTCCTTTGTGGTGGCAGGCCTGGGTCTCACTTTCCGTGGTGTAACAAAATAGGTGTGACATTAAACCTGCCACAACCAGGAAGCAGAGG
>OMKZ01002161.1:20624-39838 GCA_900302535.1 Neoniphon sammara | reverse complement strand
CAGCCCTTCTTCTCTTTGTTTCTGTCACTCTCAGACACACACACACACACACACACACACATACACACACACACACACACACACACACACACACAGTCTAGCCTGAGCAGTACTGCACTGCAGCCAGTTGGTTGAACGTAAAGAGGATGACCCAAGACTCCTGGTCTCATACATGCAGGGACGGAGGGGGTGAGTCGTTACATCTGAAGAATGAGTGGATCAGGTGTTTCTGAGGTTCGTAAGTTCACTTCCTGTCCTGTCATGAGTTTGTTTCCTTGTTAACTTCACCCGTTAAAGTAGACTTCCACTACTCAGGAAGCAGTGGAGGTGATTCCTGCCTCACCGAGGTCTTTGGGAGTGTCAGAGTCACAGACACGGAAGAAAATAATTGCTGACAGGAAGAGGAAGCAATTGGAGGAGGAAGAGGAGGGATAAAATAAATAAAAATAAAAAAACAATCTTCGTCGACGTTTCACTGCGCCGCGGCAGTGTGGCATGCTGCCAGGGACATATTCGAAGAAGAGGAGGTGATGTTTTTCGGGGTCTGGCACCTATAAACAAGAGGAAGCAATACAAGTCACCACACTTAACTATGGATTAGTTTCCTCGAAAAGAGCTAAGGCACAACCTCTGCTTCCACTGCTGAGAGACAGGTTAATAAGATTAGTCAACAGCACTGGGATTACAGGCTGTTGAGCCAGCTGGAGATAAACCAGCAGATTAGAGGGTGTGGCTAATCCTGAATGATCCTGTTTAGAGATGCTTCAACTCTAAACCAGTTACACCAGTGAGATCCAGGCTGAGTAGTTACAGCTGATTTCCTGCACAGAAAATAGTCTTCTACAAACAATATAAATAGAAAATGACTTAAATTGACAACTTTTTATGTTGAATATTAGAAGATTATTCTTCGCCAGCATGCATAGCATTCCTCGTTCAAATAAAGCCACAAAGCTGGCAATTGTAGAAACTTTTTCCCATAATGTTAAAAGAGTTTGACCCAAGCAGGCAGCCTTTCAACTGAATGTAAAGCAGAACATGAGAGTAAATCAATGTACAGATCTTCCACTTGGAACCAGTTGGGCAT
The DNA here is from genome assembly GCA_900302535.1 of Neoniphon sammara. Classification (NCBI taxonomy): domain Eukaryota; kingdom Metazoa; phylum Chordata; class Actinopteri; order Holocentriformes; family Holocentridae; genus Neoniphon; species Neoniphon sammara. Next base: position 38,751 of record OMKZ01002161.1, on the reverse strand, counting down.
TTTAAGCTTCTCTGAAGACTGAGATGTTACTGAGCTGACCTTTACAGACTAATCTATTGTGGCATTCATTTAATTGTAGACATTGTGCTCAACATAGTAATTTTGTGTTTCTCCTGGGAGGCATTGGCTGTTTTATTTGTTTTTGTTTTTTAGCCAGTTGCATCTGGTATCATAAAACCTTCCAGCTTCACCACCATCCATTACTCAAAGAATGGGACTATGAATGAAGGCAAAGATCGTTGCAAATGCTTTTGATGTGATGCTAAGCAAGCATGCTTATTACCTTATTAATGTCTATTAATTATTAATGGATGTCCACGACTGCCTTTGTAATTAAAAGTTGAACATCTTGTAATGTTTAACTTAGATACAATGGTTATTTTTAACATTTTAGCATTCGACAGCTAGCTACACTTGAGTTTTGAGTTGAGTTTTCAAGTTTTTGACAGCGCTCAAATAATAAGTAACGGCCCAAAAAATGTTTGTAAAACTGGTGCTGTGAAATATTCAGTTGCCTATTTGAAAGCCACACCACTTATGAGTGAAGTTGGCCAGCCTTCTGTAAGCTAAAAGTTTTTTTCTTTTTTTCACTAAAAAAAAAAAAAAAAAAAAAAAAAATCATGTACAGATTTTGGCATGACACTGGTCTGTCAAGCTAGCTGACGTTAAAACTTGGACCTGTAGGATATTGTGTTCGTTAAAACCCGCTAAAAATTGTTAATTTCAATAAAAAAATAATATAATCTCCCATTCTTTTTGTAACTAACCATTTCTGTCTAAACACAAGGCGAACTGCATGACATAGGGTTCAGCACGGTTATATTTTAGTGCTAGATATGTTTGATTTGTGTAATTCCTATTGTCTATGGGATTATGAATGTCATTTTCTTACTTCTGGACCAAAAACATGGAAATTCTGGTTTTACTTCAGCTCCCTGTTTTATGTATTTATATTAAAAATGTGTGGTTCAAATGATGATAAGGTAAGATTGAGGTTTACCAGGAGCTAGACTTTCGGACACGTCCAGCTCTGTCCTTGGTGGGGGAGCTGTCCGCAGAGGGACTTTGGTTAGGCTCCCATTCTGATGAACGATCCAGGGGCACGGTGGCAGGGGGAGTCATGTCCAGCTCCAGGAACATGATGTTCTCAGCCTATACAAACACATGCACATGCACACAGACAGACACAATGATGATATATTGTCTAAAGTACATGAGTCAAGGTAAGACAGAGGTCATACAGAACAGATCCAATATGTGACGAGAGGATTGGCACCAAAATCATCTCTGTGTCTCTCTGGTGTGTATGCTAACTCTTTGATAACACTGTAATATCACACACAAAGACGTACCCTGTATCTGGAATGAGGTCCCATTGCTATGGCAACCCTGGCATACTGGCTGATGGGTCGTTTGTATCCGACTGCAGACGCTGGCCTCTTCTTCATCTGGGAGAACTTACTGAACAGTGAAAGAGGGGGGATCAATATGAAACACAAAATCAATATTGGAAATGTCAGCATCCCCTGCCTCCTCAGAAAGCATCAGCAAAGTTATCTAAGCATCTACAAGTCAAATATGATTTAATTCACTCTTCAGTGATAAATGACGGCACTTATTAACATTGTTGGACTAATTTTCTCTTCTTTTATTAAATTAGCCTACAGTGGAAAGTTGACAGAAGTCAAAGGTGAAAAAGGTCACCAATTCTGATTCAAACATGCCATGGTACATGGTTTGCACCTTAACCCCAATAGGAATTCTTTAAGTCCAAACCAACACTGCAAACTGACCTCTCAGCAGGGACGAGAGGCTGGAACTTCCACTGGTCCTCCTCAGGGTCAAAGGTCAGTCTGTTCATGATTTTATTCTTCTCCTCTGGCGGAATGAAGTTCTCTATGATCAGATACCTGCACATACACAACACACAGGAACACTGAGCTAATTTAGCAGTACTAACTACAACCACTGAACATACGTGTTCATCGGTTATAGTACCTACCATCTAACTTCTCCGTAAACAATTAAAAAAATTCCAAGACGTGCATTTCAAATACACATGATACACTGCTGCAAGGTTTATTTTTTTCACTTTAATGGAGCTAGGCTAATGACTCCTGTAGACTTCTAGTCTTTATGCTAAGCTAACACAAAATGCTACTCATGGGAATTGAACCAATGGACATACAGAGGTGAAAATGGCATTGAACACCTTGTCTCAGTCTGGGTAGGTTGAAAAAAGGGTATTTTGCCCAGAACATTGGAGTATTCTTTTAAGTGTTACTTAAATACAATCTATATCAGCTACATTGTATTTGAAAACTTATGTCATGCCAGTTATTAATGGGGTTTTGCACATGATTTCAGTATTTCAGTCCACATTGCCTTATATTAAATATAATAAGTGAGCCGTCTTATGTATAGGGGAAAACACTAAAAAGAGATTTCCTGGTGAGATTTTACTGAAGAAAACTGGGATATTTGCTTATTAAACAGTGTACTGTGAGTATGCATACTGAAGTTACTTAAACTGGAGTTTTGTGATTAGCATGCAAGTGCCATCTCATAGATTTTGTTCATTATTTTAGCAGCTCTCAGTGTTTGGACTAATGAAATTCCTTTGGAGCACAGATGTGAGTATTTGCTGATGAAAGGGCGTGCAGCATTTGCTGAAGACATGGGGTGCAATTGCTGATTCTTCAAGACGCCTGTTTAACTCACTTGAACTTGAGCTCTCTGGTGAGTTCATTCTGAGTCTGCTCCAGCTCCTGTCGGCTCCTCACATGCTCATCGTTAACATCCTGGATCTCAGCTTTAATGCACTGGAGCTTGGCATACAACTAGGAAGAGAGAGAGAGATAGTGGAGAGAGTGAGAGAGCGAGAGAGAAAGATGTCAGTGATGAACTGGTTTGTCCCAGGCTGCGGCTTTGGTTGCTCGTAGCAAAAGGACTGGAGGCATTGGTGTCTGGAGAGATGGCCAGCCAATATGAACATGGCAGCATGGCAACATGGCAACCCTCCCTCCCTCCTTCCTATTCCCCTGCTGTCCTCCTTTGCTCCTGAGCTTTCACACCGCACATTCTCTCAGTTAGCCCAGGACTGACTGCTGGGGTGTCACCCTGGCATTTTCTTCATATGGTCTAAGCTTGACTCGAGGCCAGGTCTAGCCAGCCCTGCTTAGATGCTGTATTAGCAGTGGCCTGACAGATGGCACTGCAATTTGTTTGAATTTACTTGCATGTTGAGCTTGACAGCCGACGTAAAGCGTTGGAGGAAATCTTGGCCACATAACTCGCAGCAATATGTGGCTGGTCTAAAACCAAATTCCAATTCATTTTTCACATCTGTCTGTTTGTATAAACTCAAAGAGGAAGCCATCGCATCAGAACCAGCTCTTCATGAGCTACTTCTTGACGCATGGCATGTGCTCAAGATTTGCTCTGGCTTTAAATGGGCTGCATTCTAGCTCAATAGGCAAGTAAATGCAAATGAATGACAGAGACATTTTAAGATAGTTTGAGCTAGGGATGCTGCAGTATGACAGGGCTAACATCATAGGTAGAGATCTTAATCCTTTGGCAGCATACAAAGGAGAGAAAATGATCTCTTGGCTGACTCTTACCCTGTGTTCTCACTCCAAGCCACTTGGCTGATGGGTTGCACTATCCTAAGGAGAGCATCAGAACAGAACATCCAACTTCAGAGCCACCATTGACCCCAACGATCGATGCAACCATTCTTGAACTGTCCTTCTTGAAACATTTATTCCTGTAGTCTTTCGCGTAAAAGCTGCAGAGAACTGGGATGCTTTGAATAGTGGTAATCAATTTCTCATTCATTTTGGGGTTGCCGGTCAGAACTATTGTTCACAAAGCTACGAACAATTGTAGGGAAAGGAATACGCACAGGATTGGCTGTTGATAAAATGTTCAGCCATGGCCAACTTTTCTCAGCTGATAAGCTTGTTGACCGTCCACACATTGGCCAAGTTACCCCAATCGTTCTGCTCTGCAGGAAAGGAATATTCTTCTAGTGACTTCTTGATCATTTTGCTGGCATCGTGAGCGCAGGGTAGCCTCGGTCTAATGGGTATTGCTGAGCTACGAATGCACAGTGTGAAAAGCACTCATCTTTGTTCTCCCTTCTTTCCTCAGAGCGAGGTCACCATGCAGAGGGAGCGGGGAGGGTGGCACACGTGCCGGGTTAGCGGGTCAGGGGGGAAAAGGCCAACACAGGGTCATTAGTCTTTATCCACACACACACAATCAATTGTTTGGGGTTAGTCCTGCTGGCGGGGAGGAAAGAATGGGATCACAGGGCAGGGCAAGGAAGAGTAAAGTTTGGAGCGTTGTTTCAGGGTTTGCGTTGGGGGATTTCCCGGCGGGTTACTGGGAGGATCTGGAGGAAGTGGAGCAGGAGGGGAAAACCAGACTGAGAAGGTTAGCTTGGACAGTGTGAAAAGGCCTGAGAGAGAGAAAGTGACCTTGGGTCCAGCAAAGAGAAGGGGACGGCAGGACAAACCTTGAGGTACTGAGTTTTAAGTTTATGTCCGGACGGAGTGCGTGTCCGAGGCAGGGGGGTCGTTAGGGTCCAGGTCAGGGTCAAGGGTTCAGGGGTCACAGGGTAAAGAGGGATAGACTGACATTAGGAAAAAAGGAATGTGTGTACCTGTATGTGTGTGTGTTATCCATGAGTGTCTAAGTTGATATGCGAAGATGTGTCCGCATGTGTTTCAAAAGAATACATATATAGACATGCATACTGTATGTGCATGTGTTTCTTTTTGAGTGTGCCTTTGCATATGTAGGTTGTGTGTGCATGTATGTGTTTCTGTGTGTGTGTTACCTTCTTGAGTTTCTTGGTCTTAGCCTCCACCTCCTGTTGCAAGGAGGTGAAAGTCTCCCTCAGCTCCAGTGTCTCCTCATCCTGGACCAGCATCTGCTGCTGTATCTCCCTCTCTCTACGGGTCTGAAAGCATAAATGCACACTTTTGCATTCAATTCAGTTCAAGTATCTCTATTTTTCATGAGGACCTAACATTACAGTGCAGCTCATAAATGTCGTCTAAGCTTTCTTACCTTTGAGGCAACTGCTTTAACGTTGTGGATTACCTATGTACACAAACAGACATGAACACGTTTACCTGTTCTGCGATCTCCTGTCTTTTGAGCTCCAGCATCTTCTGCTGCTCATTGGTGTGATCCATAATGTTCTTTCCACCAACCAGAAGCTTGCTCTCCATTGCCTGGGAAAGCCACACAATATTTAGGTTAGAATTCAGCCTCCAGAAGACCTCCTAACATGCTCTTTCCAACCAGTTCCAAATACTGTCCTGGAAGCGAGGTTGTGTTATTGTATGCTCATTACGCACAGTTTCTCAGGTTTCAAAACTGCATTATTTACTGCACATCCATTTAAAGCAGTAAAATCAGCTGATGAAGACTGCATGCATAATCAGTGTAGAATCAAGAAAACATGTTCCTCACTAAGATTTAGGACACAGATTAAGTTTGTCTTTTTTTTTTTTTTTTTTAACAACTGAAGCTGCTTTGGGTACTTTAAAGGGAAGGCTGAGTTCATTTGGGCATGTAACAGTTAAGCGTAGTGTTTGCATGTACTGAACAGACATTGTGCTGATGAGGCGGCTGGAGCTGGACAAGGCCAGCTTAACATCGCAATGATGTCACCTCACCACAACAAGCTGAGCTCTGCCAAAACCACAGAGTGCTTCAGATGGGGCATTGGGAGTATGAGGAATACTACAGTTGAGTGCACAAAGTGGATCAAAAGGCAGGCCAGAAGCAACATTATGACATTTAGCACTATATAAAAGAGACACCACATTGCACCTTCTGGGGTAGGACTCTGTAAACATTTGTCTAACTTCCTGTCTTTAGCTCTCACCACCTCGGCTCACCTTTAGGAGTCAGCTCAGCTAAACTCAACAAATAATGGGCTTTTGGCTTTGTTAGCTTACTAAGTTGCCAGTGAGCTAATTTAGCGTTTGTTAGCTACTGTGCAAATCAACAAGACCATGATAATTGACTGACCAGATTATTAGATAGCTAACAATTAAGAAAGCACTGCCAGCACAGCCCTGCTGAAGACTAAGGTTAAGATGTTGGGTGTGTATGTCACTGTTCTGGGTAAAAATTTAAGATAATATGAACAAATGTGATCATTACTGTGGAATTACTCATGTACCTCCTTATTAGGAGTATTTATCCAATCTGTTGGTTTGTGAGCCACAAAACACCACAGAAATGAACCCTGTGTCTTTGTTGAGACTGGCATATCACAAGTTTAGAAATGCAGCTGTGCAGCTGTTGTTGTCTTATATCTCTTATATCTCTAGACTTCCAACATGGCTGCCAGAGGGTATGTTATGTCAAAGAGGGTTAAGGGGGAGGGAAGAGCAAAAACTCCAAGCCAAAACAAATGACAAGCAAGATGCTCAATGTAGTACAAGTACAGTTGCTGCCCATAGTAGACCTCAAGTACAGGAAATAGCTAACATTAGTAGTTCACACTGTGGGCATAATTGTATTACTTTATATAAATTCAATCGCAGGCAATGTTAAATGCATACCGTGCGTCAGGGCTGTACCACTGGTTGTTGAGTTCACTATACTGCTAAGAGGGTACATAGATTACAAAAGAGGAAGCGGGTTCATTCTCCTATATAGTTCAATGGATTTTTTTTTTTGACTGATAGGTGGGTATAGTGTAATTTAAAAAGAGGTGGGTACCTGCTTATGCCCTCCACTATCACTGTTAATAGGAAAAGCAAAAACTGAAAAGTTTTAAGACCGATTACAACCAATGCAGTACACAACTTCATTTTACATTCAGGTTTTACGCTCAAACTTTTATCAGTAGTTAGTGTGGTTTTAGTAGTCTTTTAAATACGTTACCAGATCTCACACATAAGGCGTTATAAAACATCTATAAAAAGATTGACAGAATAAGTTAAACACTTCAAACTGTTGCTAAGATCATATATATTTCAAATATGCTGTTCAAACAAATAAGTCTCATGTAATTTTACTGGCAGAAGAAATAATACGAGCGACCCCATTCATATTGAGCATCGCGCTCTGTTTATTTTTCCAGAAATGACCAACATAGTAGCGAGTGAACCATCTCACTTCCTTCCCGTCTCTGGCTATGCCACCTCACAGCCCTCTAATACGAGTTATCTTAGGATTTAACATGTACTCTAAACCACTAAATACTGGACAAATGTGAAACTATGCAGATGTTCTTACCACACAACTATAAGTTGATCAAGATACACTTTGGCTTTACAAATTTGGTTTGATGATTTTATTAGTACATTTAAAAAAACAAAAGTTAAGGTGCGGGTTTTTGCAAAAAGGTGTTCAAAATGAATAAATGAGTGATGGTGAGTCAATATCATTCCATGCCTCCAGTTACAGCATCTCTTGTTACCGTGGAGATTAAAAGGTGAGGGCCGCGGTGATGAAACCTATTATGGAATTGAATTACACACGCTCACACACACAAATACACACACACACACACACTGCTCTGTCATTATCTGTCCCTGACTGATCCCTGTCCTAAGGGTAGAAGTCTAAATGAATCAAGGGAAACAGGAAGAGAGGGGGAGAGGAAAGAGGAGAGGGAGAGAGTGATGGGAGGAGAAAAGAGGCCCAAAGAAGGGTATGGGCCGCAACCATTTTCTATAGGCCACATTCCAATCTCTGGACTCCACACAGAAAGGGAGTCTGTGTGCGTGTGTGTGTGTGTGTGTGTGTCTGTGTGAAACATGTGTGTATCTATTATTATTTTAGCACTCTATATGGTCCACTTGACGATATGAAAGAACACACACACACACACACACACACACACACACACACACAGCGTACAGTGATGTCCTTCAGAAAGGATGCGTCTACAGCAGGTCTTTACAGAAAGACTCTTTGTTTTGAGCTCTTTGTGTTCTGTGGCTTGTAGTGTACTCTCGATATATGCATGCGTGTGTGTGTGTGTGTGTGTGTGTGTGTGTGTGTGTGTGCGTGTGTGTGTGTTAGCGTGCATGTGGCTGCCTGGTTTGCTGGTCTTTGTGTTCTGTCATATTCTTTCAGCTTCATTAAAGGGCTGATTCACGTCAGGCATTTTCTGCCACTCTCTCCCTCCCTCCCTCTCTCTCTCTCTCTCTCTCTCTCTCTCATATATCTTCTCCCCTGGTATGCTGGTACAACAGACCACCAACCCCAGGCTTTACATTGCAAGCAATAAGTGGTTAGTGTTTTAAAAGGATAACGTGACATTTTACATTTTACTATATATTTCTGTTTTTCACCTCCAGGCACCTGTCACATATTGCTATCGTCTTTATATGGTCGTCTATGAGTCCTCTTGGTGCTTATATGAAAACCTTTCAAAAACAAGGCTGTTTTTCTTGGTTCCTTTAAAGTTCACATTTGGAGATACAATATGCACATCTAGGTTGTGATTAATCCTGGATGTAGCTTTCAGTTAGCCTCAAACCAGCTTGTTAGCATTATTAGCATATACTAGGGTCCAGCCTTTGTTCCCAAGTTGCTGTTTCCTCAATGTACTTTTTCAAACTGAAAAAATGTTCCCTCAGTGTAATTTTTTGCAAACTGAAACAACAGTAGATCCTCCCTCTCTGCAACGCACTGCATTGTGGGACAACAGTGTACAGTTACTGCACGCTCAAAACACTTAGCGAATGCACACTGACATTCTTGAATATACTGCATGTTCATACTTTTACAGAGTGAACGCACTACATGCTCAAAACTTGGTTAGAATGACTATGTGGTATACATTTGTGACAGGGCTTTTGTTCCTTCACTGCTAGCAAGCTGGTGGGCTTGCTAATGGATAGCTGTAGCTAATGCTAACAAGTTGTTTTTCAGTTTCTTTTAAAGGAATATTCCAATGCTTTGGGCAAAATACCATTTTTACGACTTATCCAGACTGAGACAAGATGTTCGATACCATTTTCACCTCTGTATGTCAACTGATTCGGTTCCTATGGCTAGCATTTCATGTTAGCTTAGCATAAAGACTTGAAGGCTACAGGAGTGCTGGAAGCGCTGCTGGGTCTTTTAATTGTAGTCACATTCAGGTGCTCTTTGGATGCTTTGGGTACTCAGTACTTGTTCAGAGTCTTGAAGGGCTCATTGCATTGGTAAAACATCAAAAAAGTGCATGGCAAGTCTCCTTCAAAAAATGTGCAAGGCACACTGTAATGTTCACACAAGATTAAAATGCCTTTATTTTTCATGGCAATTTGTTGTTTTAAAAATGACCAACGCATTGCGACCCATTCTGGTCTTCATCAGGGTCATTGTCAGCAACAATAATTTTTTTTAACCTTACAGCAACTCTGAAGCTGTCTTATTTACTCAGTTATTCAATGTATCATGTGTATTTGAAATACACGTCTTGGAAATTTTCTTAAAAACGAGAGTCGTTTTAGGATAAGTTAGATGAACACAGGCGGAAGGATACAGTGTTCAGTGGTTATATATGTTATATTCCAGGACTAAGTTTGTTAGGTTTAGGTTTGTATTTGTTTCTGGCTTAAGCCACTATAAATGGATTATGGGGGGAGTGCAGATTATGGGGGGAGTGCAATGATGCTAATGTACAGTATATTGGATCCCTGTAGGACAACAGCAATCAAATTCACATTTTATAGTGCAGTCCAAGTGTATTGCGATCCCCTTTTTTTATGTGAATCTGAGTTGCTTGTGGTGTGATAGAGAACAGAGAGGTCTGATATATTACAGGATTTGTTTCAGTGTGACAGAGGCGACGATGAAAAGAAATCAAGAGAGGGGGGAAGAGGAGGAGGGGGAGGGATGACTCAGTGGCTATCCCAGTGACCTTCATCCAAATGAGACGACTGACGCGTCAGTCACATCATCCTGTCTCATTTGTCAGGCTTCCTTGCACATCCACGTTTCAGAGAGACTCGTACGCACGCGCACACACACACACACACACACACACACACACACACAAAACGCGAAGAGCTTATGATCTCCAAAGGTCAGAACAAAGCTAAAGTATGTTGATGTCATTACAAATCTCTCATTATTTCCTGTGGATTTTCTTGTTGATGAGCGAGAGTATGTTTGGTTCACTCCTGTCTCATCCACAACCAGTGGCTCTTATTAGAATATTTATAGGATTATATAGAATATGTGAATATTTGTGTTGTGATCACTGTTAATAACACTGAGCAATTAGACCAGATAATGAGTTTTCATTGTATAAAATGAAATAAATAATTACTTTTTTTAGCCGTGGAGGCAGCTTGGCAACAGCTACATGAATGAAAACACTGATGCATCTGTTGGTTTGTTACAGCTTTTATACTTGTGTATGTGTGTGCGCGAGCATGCCTTCATCTGTGTATACACAATCTCTGTGTGTGTGTGTGTGTCTCTCTGTGTATAAGCATGGATGTGCATTGTTTTGGCTGTGACCGATACATTTCCTGATAGGAAGGTGAAGAGAGCTGGAAGCGGTGCGTATTGAGCCGTCTCCTCCACATCCGCCAGCCAATCACAGCAAGGCTAGGTCTGCTGGGAGCAACCATGCTATAAATACAATGTGACAACTACAGGCCGTGTGTGTGCGTGCGTGCAATACAGAGAGACAGACAACAGGCTAGCAAGAGACAGACACAGAGAAAGCGAGACGTTAAGCATGAAAGAGAGGGAGAGAAAAAGAAAGAGAGATAATGAAGGGAAAGATCAGGCCATCTCTGGACTCAGATCTGGTTCCCGTCAGTCCTGTTCAGTGCACCACTTAAGGAAGCTTAATGTACAGCCTTAATCTTATTACCGTTCACTCGCTGTCAGTCATCTGTCGTCCCTCTGCCAGACACAGAGAAGACAGGCAAGTAACATGCAGTCAGCGCAATTTAAGGCCATGCTCTTTTTCAGTAACGCTTCCGGTGGCAAATTAATTTCGCCTCTTGCCCGAGTGCCGAGTTCAATCCAGCTGACCTTTGACCCGCACATTTGCTTGACTCACTGATGCTCAGTCAATGAGACATCATACCACACTGACGCCTTGTGCTCACCAAATTCAGGATAGAGGAAGCTGTCGGACTGTTGTAACCAGATTTATTGTTGTGATCTTCTTCCTCACACCTTGTTCTGTACAAAGGCTGATATTCTGACATTTCATGTATAATGCCCCATAAAATAGAAATGGAAAGAAATATCAAACAGCTTCTGAAAATTATTTTTGAGGCAGAATGTCAAATTTGTTTAGTGGCCATATTTAAGTAAGTAACTAACTAGCTAAATAAATAAATAAATAAATTCAGCATAAATAAATAAATAAGTGGTTAGTTAACAAACTACTGACTACTATTAAAATTAAGTAAATAAATAAATGAATCAATTAAAATAAATAAATAAATAAATTCAGCATAAATAAATACAAATAAAGTGAGGACTAACAACTAAATATAAACAAAGTGAGTAATTAGTTAACTAACTACTGACTACTGCTAAAATTAAATAAGTGAGTAAATAAATAAATACATAAATAAAGCTGTGCATACAGGGTGTATGTCATTTTGATAAAATGGCTGTTTAAGAGTTTTTCTGTAGTAATTTTGTGCTTGGTGTAATTGTTGCAGCTGGTATGAAAACTTATAAATTAACTGTTGATGAATGCTTTGTATATTTTATGAAACTACTTCAGTTACAGAAGCGAAACAGGCTGTTACATCGCAAAATCTGATCCATCTGGTCAAAATTGCAATTTTCAGCTGTGGGGCTGTTTGATCTCTCCTCCTTCTCTTCGCCTTTCTGCATGGGAGAGAAAGAAGTGTGTATTCTATAATAAATGGCTGTGCCTTTTCCCCTGATCCTAAAACTGGATGCTGAATTCATGTACACACAAGCCTTATCAATGTGTACACACACACACACACACACACACACTCACTCACTAACACACACAAACACACGGACACACGCAGAGTTGATTCATCAATATTTCAGTGACACTGCCTTCCATGCTGAAAGATGGAGAGCAGTGATGAGCTCTTTTAGTTCATCAGCCAACACACACACACACACACACACACACACACACAAAACCTCTTCTCCCTGTCCAGGCTTTTTCCTCATTTAATTGGGCAGGAAGGCAGCTATATAAACAGGAAACAAAGTGATTCTACCCACAAGGCCATGCGTGCGTGCATGTGTGTGTGTGAGAGAGTGAGAGAGAGAAAGAGTTCATGTATATGTGTGTCTGTGTGTGGATAAGGTTACAGTGTGTGTGCTCGCGTGTGTGTATCCTGCAGAAAGTTCATATGTGTGTGTCTGTGTTATGCTGACAATATTTCCCATGAGGTAATGGGCATTGTTGTTGACCGTGCATTCTGATTGGCCGAAATCCAACTGGCAGGATGATGAATAAGCCGAGAGAGCCGAGAGAATGGGGGACACACAGCACCCCTGTTTAAAGGAAAAATACACTTCAACTATCATCACACATATTCCATCAGAGCAGACGCATGAACGACTTCTCACTGTGAAATAACAGCACTCCAAAAAACCTCAACACTTTAAAGACTCAAATAAGCAAAATGTAAGAATTCACATTCTTCATCTAAGTGTATCGAAGACCTTTTAAGGAATTGAATTCAAATAACATTCTTTAAGACTGGGGGGAGACAGCCAGCAGGAGAGGGAGACAGAAAGAGAGAGACAGATAGTGTAGTAGTTCTGACCCAGAAAAGGGGATCTAAGAATAGTTGGCTGTAGGGACGAACTCAGCAGCCTCCTTATGAGAAGCACGAGGCTCTCAACAGCTGCTCCATTGATACCTGACTGTTTCGTAACAGCACAGCTCACACTGTAGAGGCTATTAAAAGTGCACCTTCACTGTGTTTAAGCCACTCGAAGCCGAGACATCGAAGCCGGTGGGGGCAAAATGTCCTGCGGTTACTTTTGCTTGAGTAGAAAAAGTAGCGGTGTAAAAATCTGCTTGAGTCCCAGTAATATTAAAGGAATACTCCAACGTTTTGGGGAAAATACCCTTTGTCCGACTTACCCTGACTGAGACAAGATGTTGGATACTATTTTCACCTCTGTATGTCCACTGGTTCGGTTCCTGTAGGGAGTATTTCGTGTAAGCTAGTGACTCCTGTAGACGTCAAGTCTTTATGCTAAGCTAACACAAAATGCTACCCATAGGGACCGAACCAGTGAACGCACAGAGGTGAACATGGTATTGAACATCTTGTCTCAGTCTGGGTAAGTTGGAAAAAGGGTATTTTGCCCAAAAGGTTGGAGTATTCCTCTAAAGGCAGATTTCACGTTCAGACACTAAGAAGGTCCGTTTCAATATTTTAGAATGTTACATCATTAATATTTAAATGAACTCTTATGCAGTCACAAGTGAGGGTTTCTCAATTCAGTCAGAACTAATGGCAGGAATGATTTATTTTACAACTTGAATGGTGAATATGCAATCTGTTGACAGTGGACACAGCCATGTATGTCAGTGTAGGTCATATCTTGACAGGTCATGACAAGCTAGCTAAAACACAGAACAACCATTTAGATTTGGTTCACTTTCAGTCTGAGGATATGTGGTTTGGATGAGGTTGTGGTTGGAGCACAAGCCTGACTGGCCTGTTTTTCCTGCTTTGCCTCTCCTCTCTGCATGGATGTATTTCAGCTTTTCTGGCACCAGTGACAAGAAGTGCCAAAAACAAGAAGGTGCCGTGCTACGAAAGTCACACGCTGCATTTGCACCTGCGATGGTGTGGGTACTTGCTGTGAACATTGGCCTGCGGAGCCACCAGGACAAATAATTGCATTGTACCAGCAGCACAATGCAACATCAAAACAACAGTTGCACCAACACATGCCGCAATGCACAGATGGAGCTCTGCACCTTGGAGGCTGGTTAGCTAACAGCTCCCCGCAAAGGTACCAGCTGACCCAACACAGCTAGAAAAGGCTCGTTTCTGACCTACTTGCATGTGGTGTGTGTGTATGTGTGTGTGTGAGAGAGAGAGAAGGAGTGAGAGAGCGTCGCAGGGACTTGTGCATTTCAATCTGATGTTATCTGTAATTGGTTATTTCTGCCTGTTCATCTCCACGGCCGTTTCCAGCCCTAGTCCTTGTTTCAGTCTGTGTGTTTCTGCCTAGCAACCTTGCTGTCATTGGATACCAAAGCAGAGAGAAAAATGCAGCCCGCAGGCCACAGGTTGTGATTGGTGGGCTAATTCCAGTCTGATCCAATCAGAAGAAAGCTGGGTTGAAGTCTTTTAGACCAGGCAGACTGGAGATGCTGTACAGTCACAAAAATGATGTAGGATGGAATGATGTATGATGTGGCAGGAGCTAAAAAGGTGTCTAAACAATAAATTGTAGTGCATGGTTATTGTGAGGCAATATAAAAATAATTACATTTTCAGAACAGAAATAATGTATAGCACTATTAGCAAGCTGTCAACAACAATGTAACAAATTTAAATTCTGTTTATTATACTTGGCAAGTGAAGCCATTCTTAGTGAAAGGGCCTGTTTTACATATAATTAATTTGAGATACGTACTATAATGTAAATTTAGAATGTAAATATTTAAGCATAGAGGGATGGATAAGCTCTATTTTCAAAAATAAAAAACAGTCAATGGACTCAATTTACTCAGTGTTTTTACTTACTAAAGTCTAAAATGTAAAGATCAATACAGAGGCAAATGTAATTTTACAGTTAGCATTTCTGCCATTTGCTGTGTAGTCCAAAATCCCTGTGGAAAATCTGAATGGGATTTGAAAGAAACAAGAAACAAGAGACTGTGCTATACAGAGGCTTACTAGTTATACTCTTCCGTTTTATATTGATTGTTCTTCGTGAAATGCTAATCGTAGCAGTCCAAGCTTGTGGCTAGCAACAACTGGAAAACACAACAAATGGAAAGGAGCTAACAGAACGAGGCAGCTATGACCATATATGAACAATAACAAATATTCAGTGCAACACTATGAAAATCTTAATTTCAGTGTACAATACAATCAAGATAGGACAATTAACTGGTGCTATTGGAGTCTCCTTTTCTCAATTATTAGCATGTTAACAACTAAAAGATCAAATTCACAAAATTGAAGGCTGTGGATTTAATCCCCTTAACAAGAGAGAGCATACTGTATGTTGTGGGTATCCATTTAACACAGGCCTTAGTTTTGGCATTTTTTGAAAAGCTCACTTATATTTTCCATAGGAATTTTGACAACACAACAAATGGTGGACATGCTAATCAATGGCATACATAATTATGCAAGAAATGACACTAAGACAAGTGATTTGTGTCCTGAAACCAAAATTCCTTATGGCTGCATTGCATTCTGGTCTCTTCGGGCTACTGCGAAAAATTAGCATCTCTTACTCTTTTATGATGGATTTCTCCTTTAATGAATGTTGAAAAAAACTGGTGATTCTAAAAAGAAGGTCTTGGATTCTGAGGGACTGACACCAAGCTGTTTACTGTTCATTAGATCACTGAAAAATGTTCTGCTATTGAAATTCATTGTAACTGTGCTGGAAATAACTACACAATGTCTACCTCCTTGTAAATGAGCCATAGCTATTTTTAACAGTGTTTGTGCAGTTTTAGGTGTATCTACACAAAAGAACCTCTTTTCTTTTAGATCATGAGCTTTGAAAACAGCACTAAGCAACATACAATGGACTATGTTGCTTTTTTTCTTTTCCTTAACCATATGACACAGACCAGTGACCCTGACATATGACTTGTGACTATAGTTTATGGTTTAGGTTCTTTGATTGCATGCACTGACAGTAGTCTCATCACTGAAATATATATGGATATCTTGCCAAATAAATACCATAGAATTTCTATGATAAATACTCTAGGGCATGCTGGTGTTCTTCTAGACCTGCAACAAGAGCCTAAGGCATCAAAGACAGGAAATACTTCTTAATCATAATCATCTTCCTCCTCATCCTTCTCGGGGGAAAGCCAGAAGAGGTTTGCTGATTCTCCGTACTGACATCACGCAGACATCCAGCCACCCAGTGAGCATCAAACACACAGTGTGAAAGACCCTCTGAACTGAAGTGTCTGATCAGAGAGGGTTTGATATGGTTTACCATAAAGCAGCATTAGCCCTGTAGTGCTTTGGGGGAAAAACGTGATGTGAAAAAATGTGAGAGATACTCCACACGGAAATGTACTTTAAACGGTTCAACTGTCTCATTTGTACACTGAAGTGGAAAGCTGACACTTTCTCTCGCATACAGAAAGAGCTTTACAACCTCAAATCCAGACCTGATCATGCAATGTAAAACGTTGAGAATTATGAGAAAAAATCAGCCACTTTTCATGAGTTTCCTCAAACTCCGACCTTTCTGAGAAATTGGATTTCTCCAGGGCACAGAAGAAACATGAGCTCTATTTCAAGGGACTTTCCCAGTCTCAATACCTTTGCTTTGCTTAAAAATAAATTCCAAGACGTGTATTTCATTACCGTGCAACACACATGATACATTGTGTAAATGAGACAGCTTTGGAGTTACTATAAAGTTAATTTTTTTCACTTTGACAAAGCTAGGCTAATGACTCCTGTAGACTTCACGTCTTTATGCTAAGCTAACATGAAATGCTGCCCATAGGAACTGAACCAGTGGACGTACAGAGGTGAAAATGGCATCGAATATCCTTTCTCACTCTGAGTAAGTCACGAAAAGCTTATTTTGCTCAAAAAGTTGTTGAGTATTCCTTTAAAAGAAAACAAATTCCTAAAACACACCTAAAAAACAGCATTAGCTTTCTACATTTACATCTATAACCCCTAGATGAATGCAATAAGTTCGTGCCTGTTCTCTGGGTCTGGCCAAAGGGTATTCTGGGAAATGCAGGAAATCACTAACTGAAGTAGAAGTGGGTACACCAAGAAAACACTAAATTAGAACGCTTGATGATAAAATAGCTCATTGAGCATTACGAGAATACAAGGTAGAGGTGTTCCTTTAAATACAGACCCCCAACTTTGTATTGTTCCTCTAGAACTGACATGTTTGCCTGTGTACTCCCCCACTGGGAACGTGTATTTCCTCTACTCATAGCTTCACAGTAGGTACTCAGGCTGCTGGCAGAGCTATGGGTGAGAAAGCTGATCCAGCAGTGTTTCATGTTAGGCGGTCCAGGCTGTAGCTACAGTAGAATAGACTGCAGTCACTCAGTCATTCTGGCCGGATGACTTATCGACTGGATATGGGGATGAATCAGAGCAAGCAATTAATGCAGAACTGACTCAGTCTCCGAAGCCAACTCCATGTGAGTGAGTGTGTTGTGTGTGTGTGCGTGTGTGTGTGTGGGTGAATAGGGCAATGGGAAAAAGAAGTGACATTTTAAGCCACAATGGCCTCAGTTCCTGCCTGGAAATAAAAGACACATCCAACCAGACTACGGATAAAGGGCACCAAGCACATAATTGTGGTCCAAAACACACTGGCGCTGGTAACCAGTCTAAAATAAGATGTTTTGTAAGGAGAAATTCTTTATCACCAAGACTTGATCGCAGATGTCACATACTGTGTGTCAGAAATCAAAGATGCCAGATTTCTTTCATAAAGAAAAAAGGAATAAAGGTCTAAACAAATAATATATTTTATTCAGCTCATGTAACAACTTGGATCAGTGCTGGTGGTTATTTTCCTTTTTTTAATTTAGCAGCAATGTCAACAATGAAATAATGCTATGGCTGCATCCTTGACAGGCACACACACACACACACACACAGTGTAATTAGGTATGAAGCACCCAGGGTTACTGTAGGCAGGTCCCTCACTAGCAGCTCAGCAGATTATCACTCGATTATCTCATAGACTGCATCTCCTTAATCTAACTCCCTAGATGATGTGAACTCTTCTGCATGTTTGCCTGTGTGTGTGTTTGTGTGTGTAAGAAAGAGAAAGAAAGAGAGAGAGAGAAAGAGAGAGAGAGAGAGAGAGAGATAGAGACAGAGAGAGAGAGAGAGAGAGAGAAATTGACACCAGCGAGAAAGACCATCTCACTCAACGCTCCAAGCTACAGATTGGACTCACAGTCGGAGCT
>OMKZ01002161.1:6700-18441 GCA_900302535.1 Neoniphon sammara | reverse complement strand
ACACACACACACACACACACACACACACACACACACACGGTCCCATTCAACCGCCACACCCCACCTCACTGCGGAGTGGAACGAGGAACCATGGGAAATGGAGTTTCTTTCTTGCACTGTAGTCCAAGGCTGCCACCCACTCGCCAACTGGACTCACAGTGCTTTGCCCAGTTGCCAAGTAGCATATGTCTGGAGGCATTTAAAACGCATTACATTGTGGATGCTCTCAATTTAGATAATTTGAATAACTCAGATCGAATTACAAAGAGGAGAAAATAGAAAGTTTAGTTTGCATTTAAAGGGAAATAGGCAGCTACTGGTCGCTTTACTTTAAATAGTGTTCATAAGGCATCATAAACGAATCATAAACACGCTGTGAGTTCATAGTAATGACATATAATAATGTGCACAATGTGCAAAATACATTAAAATAGAGCTAAATGAAAACAACAACAACAACAACAACAATAATAATAATAACAAAGAAATGAGGTAGAATGCTTTGTTTTAATGACTTGGTGTTTGCCTAAAAAATGTATTATGTTCTACATGGGATTATAATCTTCCTCACCTCATTTAGTGTTTCATCTTTTCCCAGGCATTTATGTAATGATAAATGCAGTACGCTTTAACGGCCAATCAGTGACCATCTTAAGGCAAACAGCGAAGAATATCAACCAAGATCACTTAAATTTTCAGAAGTGTTCATATTTCCTTTTTTCCCCCATAAAAATCCTCACTAACTTACATCAGTTTCCTCAATAAAATATAGAAAGATTTACATCAGCCATTCAAAGGGGGTAAACTCTATTCTTCAAATAAAATAGTGATGAATTTTACCCTCCAGTAGATCCATGCATGCCATTGCATGATGAAGTAAATGTCAACTCTCTATCAAATACATAGAGTAGTGGCTACTGTTCCAACATTTGTGCCCGATCCCTAATGCTGGTTGGATGCCCTGGCAGTAGGTCATGAAAATGACATTTGAAAAAAAAAACAAAAACATGCAAGCTGTTTCCTCAGATAGGAGGACTGGCTTCCTCTACCAGCTCTAATGCAATCATGCACACACAAAGACACAAACTTTGGGGACAAGGGGGCCATATACAGGAATGATTGGCATTTCCCAAATTGATGACAATTTCATCTTAATCAACAGGGGACTCGCAGGCTATTTTGCTCAAATATTACACAACAGCACCACCTGCTGAAATATATGTGGGACACACTGTGACCTACAGTTCAGTGTTGTCACAGGGGTTGGAAGGATGGGAGATGTCAAGAGATGTGTTTATTTAAGTGTGTCAAAGTGTAATGTGTGAGGTGCATTTCCTGCAGTTTTACCTTTCCACTCATTAAATTTGTTGGAGATAGTACCATAGGAATGGGTTTAATATGTGCATACTACTGCTGATGTAAGCTTGACAAACCAGAAAAGGGGGAAGCCTCAGCTGAGGGGGAATTCCACTTGTTCAGTTCACGTTATCCCTCTGCGCTGGTATTAAAGCGACTCTTTCACAGAGGTAGAATCCGCAAAAACAGCTCTCATCAAGGTGCATTTAACTTGTACCTGCACAACTGAAAATAAATGGGCGGCTGTTGTTGCAGCATCATGGGGCAGAACCAGAAAATGTACCATAAGCCCCTGAAAATCCCCTGGGTGCTTTTGATGTTACCTGGCCGTCTTCTAAAATTCATTTCAGGGAAGTGCACACCAATGGTGGGACATTACAAAGGACTTCTGCATGCTTATGAGAACTATCACCTCTGTAGCCTCAATAACATATTTTATGTTTGATTTGATTCTTTTTCTTTCTTTCTTTCCTTCCTTCCTAACCTCTTTCCTTCTTTTTTTTCCTATTTCTTTCTTTCTTTCTCTCCCTCCCTGTTTCTTCTCTCTCTCTTTGCGTCAAGTCTGTACTTGGCAGTAGAAAGCAGGGGCATACTCGACATTCCAGAAGGAGTGTCTGAGAGTGTAAGAGTCAAACCACTCTGACAGGCGGAAGGAGTCTCTAACACACACACACACACACACACACACACACACACACACACACACACACACACACACACACACAAATGACCTATGTTGTGTATATTAGAATAGTCGATCACTGTCTTGCAGTTCTGCAAGGGACCTGGGGGATAAATGTCCTTGGAGTTTACAGAGGATGTGGGAAACGCCCGTAACAAGCACACAAGTAAGTTATATGACATCACTTTGCCTGACTCACAGCTGGGATAGTCACCGCATCAAATAACTGGCCAACGAGCTTGCCATCAAACACACCCCGGCCAAGAAAGATCCGCAAGAAACTGGCGGCCATATTGGATCACAAGTTACATTTCATCCACTGGAGTCATGGAAGATTTGGAGCCCACATGTCCGAAGTAGTTACGCAGTAACATTTGCCCTTTCTACTTGTCAATCTAAGACACGCCCTTTTACCCCTCGATGTTTGAGAATATGACCAATGATATTAGCGCATGTGTTGGAAAGGCAGGGATAACAACCAATCAGAGAGGCGGAGTTTGACAGAAGGGGCGGCGAAAAGGCGTGTCTGTGGGTCTAGGGTGTCGCCGTGGTGGCTCCCATTCGAAGGCGACGGCGGTCGTCTATATTTCGGCTTCTAATCTCTCAAGAAAACAAAATAACTGCGAAAAGGTCGTTGATTTGACACACGCTCACTTTGTGGTTTCTCTCAAATTCTTCTCGGCCGAGGTAGTAGCAGGGGTCTGGAATGACGGGGTGTGCCGAGAATTTGAATTAGCTCGCTGTTAGTTTGAAGAAAGAGTGAGTCGGGGTAGAGAGGAGCCATTTTGTCCCGACTGTGTGGGAGAAAGAAAGAGTGGAAAAGAGGAATCACACGGGAGGAGATCCTATTTTTGCTTTCTGTTCTCATGCTGTAGGGGAAATACAGTTGGGCTTGGGAAATAACCTTACCTATCGGACACGGTTCTGGCACGTTATTTGGGCAGTATTTAGCCAACTAGCTAGCCAAGCTAATCAACAAATCCCAAATTGTACAGCCAAGAGATACGGATCAATTCGTCAGGTTGGCTAAGGAGCTGGCTTTAGACCTAACTTAGGCGTGTTAGATTATTATTTTTTTGTCCTTGTCTGGTGAACACACACTGTTTTTCAATGGCGAAGAAAACGTACGACTTGCTGTTCAAGCTGCTTCTGATCGGAGACTCGGGCGTGGGGAAGACCTGTGTGCTGTTCCGCTTCTCTGACGACGCCTTCAACACAACCTTCATCTCCACCATAGGTAAGCCCAGGGGCTAAAGGGGCTGACAGCGGTTTGAGGATGTTTCTGGTTTTGTTAGACCCCAGAGGAGCGTTTGGTCCAGTTTGACAGCTGCTCCAGTTTTCTTGGACTAAACGAATTGCTTGGCTCCATCCACTTGCTGGAAATGGTAGGCAGGACGTATTTGGCTAGTCAGTAAGTTAGGCTATCAGCAAACGTCGGATAGCTAACCTTAGCCTCTCTCCAGGCCTGCTTAGCAAAAAGCCTATGCGCCCAATTTTATGGGCTCTTGGCTAAATCCAACTGGTGCTCTGGCTATAATTGAAACGACAAAATTGTGTTTATTATTCGGGCCCTTAGAGAGTATTGGCAAATGTTTGTTTGGTGCGAGTGGAATTGCTGTCTTGTCAGTCGACCCACTGGCTAGTTAGCTAGCTATGCTATGCTAGCGAGCGTTAGCTAGCCGTAGGGCCGTGCTGCTGTTCAGCTGGCAGTACCACTAAAAGCTGTCTGCCCGGATACATGACAGGCGTTGACATTTCAGACCAGTACATGTGACTCTCTTGGTTTGCCTCAGCCGTGTTAGGGACCCACTTGATTTTGAGTTACAGTCTGGAGGCAAGTCGTCTCTAATATTGCTCATTTTTCGAACAGACATATATAAGACACAAGCAAACCACTCAAAAGAAAACCATAAACAGCTCATCATGGTGCCATCGTCGGCTGTCTTTTCGCTCTCCCCTGTACGCATGCGTCCAACATCATGTTCACATGAGTCAAGTGTCAAATTATGTCAAATCCCTGCGTGGCCCACATGAAAGCTCCGTTTACTCCTGTTGCCTAATATCAGTAAGGAATAATGACGTAGACGTGCTTTGCATAGGCTCACCAAGCTGGCTGCTTGCCATGCTTTGGCACTGTATCCTTGATTTCTTCACTGAGCTTTAATTTCAGACCCAGCATTTTGTATGCATGTGGTAGTAACTTTAATGTTGACAATTCTCCTGACTGTTATTCTAAAAGGAGACAGCCCCAGCAGGCAACATTGTTTATATTTGCATCCAGTCTAGGTTAGATTTGTTGATATATAACAGCAATCCAGCCCCTTGGACTTGTGTCAAGCATAGCTTTAGGTTACACACATGCGTATGAAGATGTGTCACAGATGTTTTGTCATTGCTTTGCCTCTTTGAGGGACTAAAGTATGTCTGTCTGTGTAAGAGACATTGTGTAGTGAATTTAGAGACAATGTGATGCTGGTTATGTGCCTTGACTGTGTTTAGGCCTATTTGAGCTGAAGCCCATTGAGTCTGTGGTGGGGAGAGATGTGCTACAATGGAAAGAACAGATGTTAGATACAGGGTGGTCAAAGACCAATAGTGACCTTTGTTCCTTGCAGCGTAGTTGGTTGAGGATTGCAATGCCTGGTAAACTTGGAGGTAGCAACCACAAGTCTTATTTTTCCTCAGTTTGAGAAAACAATATCCAGCATGTTTGTACACAATCCTTAAATAAAACTGAAGAATAAAATTTCCATCCAGAGCACCTTGTAATGCCTGACAGTCTTAACCTGTCTGTCCTCTCTGTCACTCTGTGAGTAGCACTCGCACCACCACAGCTATTTGAATTGGGAAGTTTAAAGAAGTCAAAATTTGTCTCAACTCTTCTGAAAATGAAGGTGAATACAATCGTTAAAAATCAGTTAGTTGGGCTTTAAAGTAGCCACATAAGTGAATGAGAAACAGGGATGACCAAACTACCCTTAACAAGCACTGCTGCTGGAAGTTTGTAGATGAGTCAGGACTCTCTTGCAGTTTTCCCACCTAAGCCACTTTAAAAGCAAGGGGAAACTCCTGGTACGTCATGACAGAATGCCTGGCCAAATAGCAGATAGGTGTTGACGTGCTGCCTTCCAAGGAAGTATAAACCTGTTGGTTCTACATCTAAGTCACAGGCCATTGCTTGTCCATGAGCATTTCATAACTAAGCTCTTTGATCAGCCTACTGTTGTGAGTTGACACAACTGGTATCAGTTTTATCTCTGTGTTCAGTATTTATTTAGGTAGCTGTGGTGAATGTCAACACTTGGGTGCATTGTTTGTTTAGTGGATGCCACAGGGTAGGATAGAATAAGTAGTAGTATAGAATTACGTATTTGGTGCGTAGTGCACCAAATGCGTAACACGTAGGGCATAACTAATACCAGACGAATCACCAAACAATGCCATGTTGATCAAAGATGCCAAAAAGTTTAATGAGAGCCAATTTCTGATCTGCATATCTAAACCAGAAAGCCTAAAAGGACCGGCACCTTGGGAAGGAAAAGCAAAGCCAGGACATGTGTGAAATCGGAGTGTGTTAGTCCTTCCTCTGACACAGGGCTCATACCTTTGGAGACAGAGATGCACAGCTGCTTCTCAAAATACCCCCACCGGAAACCCCCCTCTCTCATCATTCACTCATCCTCCTTTTCAATCCCCTCTCTCTTTCTGTTGGCCTCTTTTTCTCCCTCTCTCTCTCTCTCCCTTGTATATGAGAGCTAATGCATATTTAGAGAGCTGAATATGCATGAACTTCTTAAATCCCTTTCTACGACACATGTTAAATTTTGCATGGAAACTGGTAATAGCCCCGGTTGATCTCATACTTCAGGAAGGAATGGTTCATCTGGGATTAAAAAGATTGTTGGCCTCCTACCGTTCACATTCTGTTCAGGCCTGTCCATTCAGCATTCAGCTGTCATGGAAAAAGTGTCATTCTGTTCTTGAACTATGCCCATTTTTCCAGTGATTGGGTAAATGTCTTGTTGCCCAATTCACATATTTTTGCGACTACTCTGTCATTCACCCCACCAAGAATAATTGATGCAAACAGTTTTTTTTTTTTTTACTTATGACTAGGAGCACTTGAATAATACTTCTTATCTTCCAATTTTAAGTGCCAGATTAGCTAATAGCTGATAAAGTGCTGATCCATTGCTACGCTGATGTCGAACTATCAGTTTGGGATCGTTAGCCAAACATGATCGAGATGTAAATATGTTTTCACAGACAGAGAGACAATGCCCTCTAGTTGTAAAAATGTCAAAAATGGACTTGCTTTAATTTTTTACATTTTACACCCACTATGTCCTCTGCTGTCAGACTTCAGTACTGAGAAAACTCCTACATTAGTATACTCTATCACCCCAGTACCTTATACCAGTACTGGTGCATCCTCATTTCTGATCAGTGTCTTTGAGTACGACTGTAAGCTTAGTTTGCTGCATCCCATCTGCAGAACCTCTGGGTCATTCTGCCCCCCCCCCCCTTTTTTTTGTCCCTAGCCCATCTCAATTTTGGTCTCTAGCTCCCTCTCTTTGGGGTGTGTGTATAATGTTTAGTGAGTCACACTTTGGCAGCCAGTTCCTTCATTATTCCGTGGCCCTGCCCCACCTAGAGCACAGCTGTTTCTTGGACTTAACCAGCCACCTCTCAACTCAACTCCTGAACAGACTAACTGAACTGATGGCTCACTAGTTAGCAGCAAATCAAAGCTGCTCCTTGGCCAACAGCAAGGAGTGAATCATCCCTTTTAAGTGGTGCCGTGTAGGACTGTACAGTTATGGCAAAAATGATCATCCTGATTAGTTTGCTTCATACTGGGACTGTGGTAACTAATAATTACTTGTCTGAGTTTCAGGGAACATAATTATCTCATTTTTCAAAGTACAAAGTCTGTCATCTCATACCGTCTTAGTCATATTAACACAATACAAATGAAAAAATAATTACTATTTTATTACTTTGGAGCACAGTTGCAAGTCTTGGACAGATTTTGCACACAATCTTTCATCTAAAAGTAAAATAACCCCAAATCATTGATGATCATCTACGTTTAGGAATCAAAATGATTTGCTGTCAGTTCATTGGTATAAATGTGTTAAAATAGCATTAAATTGGGTTATAGTCATGGAATAGTTTCAGTTGGGTAACCTAAAGGATGTGGCGTTTGGCTGAGAAGAGCGCAAAATGCTAATCAGCAAGATTCAGTATTTTTTTGTTTATTTTGTGAGTTGGTGGATGTTTTATACACACACACACACACACACACACACACACACACACAAATATATACACATACATAGACACTGTCATGCTGTGGTGTTTCTGCACTGCACTTCCCAGAGATCACTTGTCGATCAGTGTGTTCAGTGCTGTGAGGTCTTTTTCCTTGGATTCTCTGTTGATGAAGTTAGTTTTCTTTTCAGGTGCTCAGGTTACCCCATTTTTTTTCTGTTTGTTCCAAACAAGTAAA
Organism: Neoniphon sammara; assembly: GCA_900302535.1. Taxonomy (NCBI): domain Eukaryota; kingdom Metazoa; phylum Chordata; class Actinopteri; order Holocentriformes; family Holocentridae; genus Neoniphon; species Neoniphon sammara. The sequence goes on along the minus strand of OMKZ01002161.1, from coordinate 10,891 downwards.
ACGTAAAACACAAGGCTTCCTGTGCGACAGAGGATTTTTCCAAAGAAAGAGCTGCCAGACAAAACACTCATAAACTAACCATAGGTGGAATCACCATTCTTACAACAGTCAATGGCAGATAAGCAAAACAGACATTTACTAATATGAAAAAGTTATGCAGATTATCACTGTAGGTGTCGTGACGTATCCTGTTGGTTGTAATTGTGAGTAAAGTTGGCCATGTTGTATTGTTTTCAGAAGTTGCCCATGTGTCAGCCTGTAAGTTAGCTTGTTTGACCCACCCAGTCTGTCAACTGTTAGCAGTCAGTCTGAGCCGGCTGCTGATCCCAGAGCTGTCTGCTGATTGGCTGAGGGTGTGAGCATGACACTGCAGAATCAGGAAGAAATAATCTTATTGTCTCTTTGATTCAAACACTTGTCACTCAGTTTCCATTTCCCCCCCTTAAGTGGCATTGCCCATTTCTGATTTTCTGTCATAATCTCTTCATTTCTCGATCAATCCCTCTCAGTCATCTCTCTCTCTCTCTCTTTGTCTTTATGTGTCATTCAGTGACTCTCTCCTCATGTACTTCAGTCTCACCTCTGTTTATGCCAGTTGTCTCAAGGGCAGAGAGCTCATACAGTCTGACACATGTTGCTTATGCTGACGTATGCTTTATGTTTTGCTTTACAGGAATAGACTTCAAGATCAAAACCGTTGAATTACAGGGAAAGAAGATCAAACTACAGATCTGGTGAGTCAACAGACTGTTTGCAAGGTGTGGCTTTCACATGGTTTGTATACACAGTCCAGTCCAAGGCACTTTGTGTAGTAATGTGTGAGCAGAAGTGCACGAGGCTGGGCAATACATTGACTTAATAAGGATATTTTCAGTATGAATGCGTGTAATGCACACAGTCAGTGAAATAGAGAAGCGTCTGCTGGATCTGACAGAACAGGAATTGGTCATCAGCACAGCAGGTCTGGAGCGCACATGTTGGGCATTCATCCCCTGTGAAAGTTGGTTGTTGTATGGGTGTCATATATGTAGCTTTTGGCATCCATCTGGCTAGAGAGGCTCGGGTGCGATCTTGGTCACTACCGGCCTCGTCTTTAAGGCAGCAGTGTGACATAGTGAGTAGTGAGGGTGTCCTTGTACAGGAGGACCGGGGTTCAAGCCCCAATGTCAGCAAACATCCGTCCTGCTGAAGTGTCCTTGAGCAAGCTGAGCCTGACCTCTGACCTCCCTGTGGAGGGGGGCCAAGCAGAAAGCAAACATCCCTATTGGCATCAATAAAGAATCACACCTCACAAGTGCATAATTATGTCATGATAATGAGACAGAGACCATTTTGAATATGTGCTCTCGTACTTGCCCTGCTCTCTAAGTTACTTGCTGAGTCCACTTTGGTAACAGCACCAGTGTGCCACAGCAGCACTTCATGGAACCCACTCAGAAAAGGCAGTATAGGAAATGATGTGCACTTTGTAGCCTGACACGTCACGTTTTCATTTGGGCATTCAAAAAACAAAAAAAAAACAACAGGTGGGAAAATAAATCCTGGTAATTTATACGTGGAGATGACCTGGAGAATAGCCAAGTGTCTCTGTTTAGAATTCTGTTCAATTTGCTGTGATTTGAGATTTGATTTCTTACTTGTATACACACTCTGGTCACATTTCATCCACACCACACCACAAACTGAACCAACCCTTATGACTGTAGGTTTTGTCTGCTTCTGTGATCCCGGTGCTCCTGTTTTTCTTTATCAGCGGTGATAGATGGATGTTGGCAGGGTTTTCCCAGACAGGCGGATGTCATGGTTGAGGTGTAAGCTAGTACAGACGTGTGAGGGACATGGCCAGCCTGCAGTCTTCCCGTCAATTTTAATGTGCGCGCACCAGGCTTCGTTTGACTTGCAAGGTAAAGAAGGCTTCACAGTCATCAGAAAACAACTTCGGAGGATATTGCCTTTTGGACCTCACAACAGAAAAGGATTATTTTTGGATTGGGGTTAAAATTGGAGCATTAAGCAATCTCTAATTGTATTAACTTTGACAGGTCTGTGGCTCAGCTTATGGTGACCCGTCGTGGACATAAATAAGTGACATTTTCACAATACAGATGAGTAAGCTTGCTAATTACAGAACAGATCCAACAGAAATGTCTAGTTCAGAGGAATTATAGCCCAATGAGAAACACTGGAATGATAATACTGCTTTGGCACTTGGCTTGAGGACAAGGCTTTTTCACCTGTGTAGCTGCAGTGTAGTGATTCATGTGATGGAAAGCAAGAAATCTTAGCATCAGACCATGTCCACACTAAGCTAGGTAAATTTGAAAATGCCGTTTTCAAATGTATATGCATGGCCTGCACATGCTCAATACTAGACGACGACCTGGATTACATAATAATCCTACATCAGACTTTTCAAAAAGCTCCATTTTCCCAATCCACGCTACAGCACCAGACCGGCGTTTTCAAACTTACAGGTTCACTTACAGACTAAGAGCGGGTTTTCGAAAAGCCCATTGTTTTCGGGTGGAAAAACCCCACACCAGTGTAGGCCTAACAGGTAAAAAAAAAAAAAAGGTGCATTTTCAAAAATACCCGGCTTAGTGTGGCCATGGCCATGACCTCAGTAATGTAATTGTTGAGTCACTGGTTTTTATCAACAACCCTAGGAGTTCCCTGCAATTATATCGTGGTCATGTGCTGTGGAGAACAGGAAGTGAACACATCTATTGAAACTTGCTATATGTGCAGGATCAAAGAAGAGTTCGTTGAGGAGAAAGTGAAAAGTCTGCACACTATAAAAGGCTCTCAATGATTTTATGGCGAGGGTAATGTTTTGGTCTCAGGGAGAACTTTGTCAGGCAACGCTAACACAGACACAAAAGGATGAGGTTTTAAATATATAGGCTTAACAGCTCTTCTTCTTGTGCCTGAGCTTGAAACTTTGCCGTTGCCATTAAATGATGGGGAGCTTTTTGTGCAGCATGCAGACTTTTCTCTTTCTCTTTCTGTTTTGCACTGTGGGACAGTAAAACCCCTACCTATTGAACCTTGAAGGTCAGAGTCAAAGGTTGGGGAATGAATATAATAATACAATGAATGTGCAGTCCTACCATGTATAGTAGTATCAACGTGTGTATGTATGTGTGTGTGTGTGTGTGTGTATCCAGGGACACAGCAGGCCAGGAACGGTTCCACACCATCACCACCTCCTACTACAGAGGAGCCATGGGCATCATGCTGGTCTACGACATAACCAACGCCAAGAGCTTTGAAAACATCAGCAAATGGCTGCGTAACATTGATGAGGTAAGACAAGCGCGCACACCCACACACACACACACACACACACAGTCTCAATGTGCCTATCATTGTCTGGATGGATGTGATACAGCAAAACCTTGCACTCTATGACAGAAGTTGTCAGAATTTTCCTTGAGGAGAGGCTTGAATGCCTCATGGACATGGAAATGGATGACCAAGTATCCCCAAACCTTTGTACAGGTGCATTTGGACACGATGATATGTCCTGAGATTTAACTTGGGTCTGAACCCCGAATGTCATGTTGAAAATATCTCTCTTGAATCCTTCATATACATCAGTGCTACTGGGTGTAAATCAGATTATCTAAAATGTTGATTGTCAGGAACCAAGAACACCAGGCTTGTTTTTAGCCTGGCAGCTCTGCATTATGAGTACATCTTATGTGTTGTGGGTGACAAAACAGTTGTAGAATTTTCTCAGCCTTATCAAACCCTAAGACAGCAGTATTAGGGTTTTGGCTTCTTGTTTGCTTAAAATGTTGTGTGGTGTCAAAATATTTAGTTCTCCATCCCTGTGTCAGACCCACTCCTATAACAACTTATAGGAATACTCAAATGTTTTGGGCAAAATACCCTTTTTCCGACTTACCCAGACTGAAACGAGATGTTCGATACCATTTTCACCTCTGTACGTCCACTGGTTCAGTTCCTATGGCTAACATTTTATAGAATAGAATAGAATAGAATAGAATAGAATAGCCTTTATTGTCATTACACCGTGTTGGTGCAACGAAATTATGTGTGCTCCCACTGAGCCACCATGCACCACAGAGATTACAATTTACAATTTACAATTTACACATTTACATGTTAGCTTAGCATAAAGACTTGAAGTCTTCAGGAGTCATTAAATACACCTTACAGCAACTA
>OMKZ01002160.1:1337-12772 GCA_900302535.1 Neoniphon sammara | reverse complement strand
CTTTAACATAAAATTTCAATGATCGATATCACAAAGAAGGAGCTGTGTTTTGGACATAGGAGAATCACAGATGTCAAATATCAGCTAAGAAGGGAATAATTACAATTTAGTCAAGTTAAATTCCCCCAATAATGTGGCCTTCTTCATTTTATTAGATACTGATCACTAAATTAAAAGACAACATTTGTGAAAAATGTTTTTATGACACTGTGATGTTGTTTGACAGTATCCAGACAGGTATAGAGGAGTCAAGTGTCTCACCCTCTCTGAGCTCATTTTGCTGCTCATTGCTTGTTTGCTGCAGCTGCCCGTGGTTAAAATAAAACTACCGTCAATTATGAAAATAGTTAGACCTACTAGGAGATAAGGGTTAGGGTCCAGAAAGAGCCTTCAGAAAGTAGGGAAAAGCTCCTTTCTGGCATCCATTAAACTCTTATTTGCTTTGCCACCATTTCTCGTTAGATCTACTGAACTCTGTGCCAGCCAGGCTCGCTGCTGGCTGAATAATTGGGTTAAGTGCGTGCGTGTGTGTGTGTGTGTTCTTGCAAGGGTGGTTTGGACTGGAGTGGTGTGGTGTGCAGGATAGATGTGTGGTGAGATGACTTGGTCCTCCATAGCCCCCCTCCTCCTCTGTCCTTATAACATTCCAGGAAATTTCCACAAGCTGCTATTTCTACAGTGTCTCAAGCCACTGCTTATTATACTGAGCACATCCCAATCCAAGAACGGGCCATGTTTACGTTAAGTACATCTGCTCTGATTCATAATGACACTCAAAATAGGCTATTATCTGCATGATCCTCTAACACTATACCCCTCTGCTCATTAGCCTTTGTTTCAAAAAACACAACTCAGATGTAGTAAATAATTTTCATAGCTTCCAAAGCAGAATTTAATCCATTGACATATTCATGTGACAAATTTAATGTCACCTTCAAAATAGATGTGCCGAGCTGAACAGATGTAATAGCACTCATCTAAGACACATGCAAACTTGGTCACACTATCCCAGGGTGGTTTACAGCCTTGGCCACAGCTTGTTTAAAACCAAAACAGCATGCTCAAGTGAAACCAACACTAAACCTAAAGCTAGCATTATATCCATAATGTTTTTCCAAAGGGAAGGTTAATCCTACAGCCAAGTAACATGGGCTCTACATAAGCTTCAAGTAAGGCTTTAAGCAAGGCTCCCACAGCAAGACAGGGAGCATCGGGGCCAGAGAAGTTGTATGACTGCACGTGAATTCCTGTCATTCTTGATCTCTGGCCACCAAGGGTTTCAGATAGGGCAGAACCCGTTCACAGACTCAGCACTATGGAAACACAGCAAATACTCACATAACTTCAGAAACACAGGACAAAGCCAAGCAAAACAGATTACACCTTAAAGCTGAGGCATTAGCAGTTTTATTTTCACTAACATAAGTGACACACAAAAAAACTGGAATGTGTGTAGAAAATGTAAAACAACTGCCCATTAAGTGATGCATAAATCCAGATTTCACATTATTGAAACTGTGCCAGAGACCAAGGTTAGCTGGCGAAGAGCTCTTCTTTTTTTAGACCCAACGCTATTCAAATAGTATGCGCCCAGCCACCCAGCTGTTCTCGCTCTCTCAGCCTGTTTGACGCAGAGAGAAAGCGGTTGTGAAAGCAAATTTGCCCCCGAGCAATTCTGCCTCGTGTCCAGCCAACACAAGTGGGTTTTTACACCTCCGCGGACACCTTATGGCTGTGTGGGTGTGTGTGAGCTTGTTTCTACTGGGCAATCCAGAAGCAGCAGCCTCGTTTGGTCACACAGACAGACTGCTGGTGCCAGGCAAAAGAGGCCTGAGGAGGTGGGAATGCTCACTCGCCCCCGCTACACCATTTCGGTTATCACAGGAGAGAGAGAGAGAGAGAGACAATAAATAGCAACACTGTGGGTGGGTGGGGGAGCAGAGCCACAAGCTGATGAAGCGAGCCTGACAACAGAATTCCCATCCTTGATACTGAACAAACCCACCCACACAAACTGAATATGGTTAAACATACAACTTAAAAGAGACAACACTGCCTCTCTCTCTCTCTTTCACACACTCACACACATCTTGTGACACTGCTGCCGCAGTAGAATTGCCACACACAGAAGAGCTGACCTCAGCCAAATAGCCTTTCATTTCTGATACCCACTTGCCTTCATTTTTCATCACAAAAACTGCTTATATAGGGGGAAAAAAGCCCACATGGCAAAGCTTGCTACGGGGCGGAGTGCAGAAACAGCACTGGGAGGGGCGGTTACAGTGACTGAACTGTGTGAGAAACCACCAGTCACCAGTTTCCCGACATAGCTGAGCTCTCCCCTTCCTCTTCCTGTTCAAGGGAGTCAGACGGTTTGCTCTGCTCATGTTATAAATCATATTGGAATATCAAATGAACGCTTGAAATGTGACCTGTGGGTACTGGAACATAATGACGGCAGCTACTGAGAGGCCACAAATGATCTCTTTTGATAGATTCAGTGTGGGCATGCAGATGTGGCAAAAACCTAGTATTAGTGCAGGACTATGAATGAGGCTGTGCCAGCCTGAGGGATCGCATCACGTGAGCCCACTTCAGACTTGGCGATGACTAATCTGAGACACGTGTAGGCATCTGACTGCCTTGGTGCTCTAAGGAGATCCAGCAGCAGCTAGAAAGGCAGAGAGAGAGAAAAAAAGACTCAACCTAGATTCAGATACACAAATCACAAAACCACCATATGGCCTTTCCAGTGGAATTTCCTCCTGCCGTTATAAGGTGACACAGCAGCAATACAAGACACGCACCTGGCTACAATTACACTGGGTCATCCACACTAGAGATAAAAGCAACCTACTTTATTGCTGCCATTATGTTCGCTACTTACATCTCCTTTCCACATGGTGGTAAACTAGACCCAAGTTTATAGAGGGTTAACTGGGTCCAACATCTGGTACTCTAGTATCTGACTTTATCTGCCCATGTTTTCATTAAATTTTCATCTGATGGCACAGACGGCCAAAAGCTCCCAATCCAAGTAGAACAATGACTCCAAGCCCTATTCTCAAAGGCAAAACTGATTCTATAAGTCATGGGCACAAGAGTGGGACGATGGCCTCCCACAAATGGAAACAATAGTTCCCAGGGCTGAGTTTTCAACGGCTGCAGTTCTCCCAGGATGGGAAAAAGAGGCGTGACTTTGAGGGACCACATCCTATCAGCTTGTTTACTTCCTGCTGGGAAATTGCGTCACCCTGGGGAGTGCTGCGGTTCTGGGCAGTGACAGAAAGATCACGTGTAAGGGCAACAAAGCGCTCATCCTTTGGCATTAAGTGAGCAAACAAGGTCGTGTTTGCTCTTCCTGGAGGCTCTAGCGTATGAATCATTTAAACATCAACCACACTTCTAAAAAACACATAACACATTAACACACAGCTGTGCCAAAAAAACAAAAAAATCAATACAGCTCAGTATCGTGACGTTTTCTTTCATATGTATTGATTACGCATTTCATTTACATATGATTTCATGATACCTATGTTAAGTGACTGCTTATTCTGTTTCATAAACTGGAAAGAGAATTTAGAATTAAATTGTTGTTGTTCAGCCAGTTTATGAGATTTATATTATAATACAATTTATATATTTAGTCTACCCAGTTGTTATGCAGTGCGTTGTATTCTGTAGTCTATATTTTCAGTCAATTCTGAGAGCAGGGGTTCTTAACCCTTTCCACCCCAATGCTCAATGCTCATCATCATAACGTGTCAGGGCCGATAAGAAAAACCTATTTCTAACAAAATCTTTTGGTGAATCTAGTCTTTTGTCCGTTAAACAAGTTCTGACACTAATACCAGTTTTTCTTCTAACTGAAAGGCTAAGTCCTAAAATCAGAATTGTCAACAGAAGTTTAAAAACTTTTAAATTCCATAAAATTTTCAATTAGAATAATTACAATCACTGGGAAATCATTTTTATAATTGTGCAACAATAAATAAATGAACATAATAATAATAATAAAACAAACATGTCTATGTCCACACACAAAATAGGTCCTGATCCATTAAAAAAATTCAGGATTCTCTGGCCTTTTTCAGAGAACCAGTAACACTGTCTTCCTTTTTTCGTTTGAGGAGCTTTTCCATGTCGATGTAATGTTAGCTAGCACCACCACACAGACATCACTGTCTAAAACTGTCGCACTGTAACTTCAGATCGGGTCCACCTCCTAGGCCCGATGCTAACCCACTAGAGGCTGAGAAACCCCACTGTAGAGCATCGCAATGTATTGTGATACAAACTGTATTATGACCCATGTATCAAAATACGTATTGTATTAGAATTGTGCAACATCCACAATGTAATATCACGATATTGTTTTGTTGAAATATTGGGACATTTGATATTATCAAATATCAATCCAAGCCTAATTCTGTGGTGAGATCCTTGCCAATACCCGGCCTGACACAGTATTACAGCAGATCTATTCCCAGCAGACTCTAAGACTGAAAGGAGCAGCTACTTGTCCCCTGGTCCTACCTTGTGTGAGTAGTGTGGGTCCATGATGCGAGCCAGACCAAAGTCCCCGATCTTTAGCACCAGGTCCTCTGTGTTGACAAACAAGTTGGCAGGCTTGAGGTCACGGTGCAGCACGTTGGCGGAGTGGATGTACTTGAGGCCCCTGAGGAGCTGATACATGAAGAGCCTGGCGTGGCCCTCGGACAGGAGGCCCCGCTCCAGCAGCTGGCACAGATCTGTCTCCATGTACTCCTGCACAATGTAGACGGAGTTGACCTCTGTCAGAGACACCACGTCCTCCGTTAGCCGGCGACCACTGGGGCCCAGCGTCTCAAACACCTGCAGGACATCCAAGCACAGAGGGTCAGTGGACATGCTGAAAAATGCTCTTTATTATCAAAAAAATAAATTAAAAAATCAGAATGTAAAAGAACTCTTTGCATCGTACCTTGACAATGTTGTCGTGGTCGAGGCGTCTAATAATCTTGATTTCCCGGAGGGCATGCTTCACGCTTTGGGGGTCTGTGAGGATAATCTTCTTCACGGCTACACGTTTGTCACAGTCTGTGTCAACTGCTGAGAACACCAGGCCGTTCCCTCCATAGCCCAGAGGCTTCAAGTCCATGTAGCGAGGACCCAGGTCAAAGCCGTGGATGTTCATCAATGACTCAAACTTTTCTGCCATGATGAGCGTCTGCTTCTGACTGTCTCTGATGTTGGGGATCTGGCCTGTTCAAGTCCAATGTAACACTGACAAAGGAATTTATCTGGCGGATTCCTCCACTGCTTCGGAGGCCGAGCTAACTGACCCCTGTACAGAGGACTACTGATTTCCCCTGTCTAGCCCTCACTGTCTGATGTGGGGCACTAATCTGTAGTCAAAGTTTCTTGTCATCTTGTGTAAAGGGAGCAAATTTCAAAACTGGAATTCTTTCTCCAATCCTAGCTGTGGTCTTCTTCAACTCAACCGTTGTTTGTTTACTAGTGTTTCAAAAACTGCAATGGAATGGACTTTGAGGCCAATTAAAGAGCACTGAAATTGTGTCAAACTATAAAAGCATCTAGTTGCATCCTCACAGTGCAGATACATTCAGTGTATGACTGGTCCTGAGCAGCTTCATACTAATGTGCCAAGAAGCACTTTTTTTCTTCTTTATTTATCTTAAGTTCTTTCCTGTTAATTCACCTGATCTGTAGATCTGAAATGTGTCTGGCCTTACGTCTTCAAAGTGATTTTTCACCCTCAGTGATCGGGTGGCTCAAGCTCACCACAGTCGCAATCGAAACTATCCTCCATTTTAATTGAGCATAACCTGAAAAAGACACAAAGACAAATAGGGGGAAAAAATGAATTTGAATATATCAAAGGAGGTGGCAGTAAGAGGAAGAAAGTTTAAAGTTGACACAATATCCCATTACAACATCTCATTAAGTATTCATTCCGCATGCAAATTGACAGTCACTTCTCTGAATGTCAAAATATGAAATGATTCCGGGAAATTGTATTTCAAAACCTTGCAAAACTGTAGATAACCGAAGACAACAAAGACAGAGAACTGGTTTGAAACCATGCCATGTGGCAAGCGATACTACAACTCTCTCTCTCTCGGCTTGCATGAGCGTGAATCCACCCATCTGAATTGTTACGGCTCAAACATTGTCTGGAAGGTGAGTTTACCAAGACAACAAACACAACAACAACAAAATGATCGAAGTACAAACGTTTTCCATCGGCTTAAAGAATAAATATTTTATTAATGTGTTATGTTTAATGGAAACTAACCCCTCCCCCGCCCGGTTAAGGCGCTTGTTCGTCCGGTTTCTGGGGTATCGATAAAATTGAGAGATAGCGTAAAACCATGTAGATTGAGTAAAAATTGGGGCTCTTCGACTAGATATTTATGATAGATACCAGAGCCCAAACAGTATTTTATGTTGAGTTTTATATATTTATATATATATATATACGTGTGTGTATGTATTTTCTTTTACCGCTTATTTGGCCTCTACCGGGTCTATAACTGGTTGGCGGAGAGAGAGCCAGCCGGAATGGAGGCATAACGTTACTGGCTGGCGAGCTGACAAGCTAACTGACCTCGACTTGGTTTTAATTCAGCACACAGTGATAGCCACACGGTATCTCACACATAAACAAACTGATAACCAGTCAACAGTCACCTATACACATCGTCTGTATGAGAACAATTAACTTCCGTAACGTTATAATGAAACCCTATCATACCGCGAACAAAGGAGCCGTTGTTGGCGAAGACTAGCGAGCTACTGACTACGTGGTATTTCTCCAAGCACAAAGCCGATGTCGATCAAACCTCTCAAGACCGTCGTAAATATGCGTTAGAAAAGCCTAAATCACAATGAAATGATTCAAGAAGCTAAGGTAAAAGAAGTCACTTACAGTTCTCATCCGTCGCATTAGATTATTTTTTATTTTATCAAACCCAGGTCAGGTTTGAGTGCGCTCCGCTCTCCCTGCCCTGCGGATCTGTTGCAATCGCCATTCAGGCTGGGCAGCATGAAAAGCAGCGTTTGCGTCACAGGCTGCCTTCAAGGGCTGTCGGAAACTTCCGAATCATGATAAAGGGGTAATTTCCCATCATACTAATGATTTAATGCTATTACAGATGGCATTTCTGAGAGTATCATTCGTTCATTCATTAGTTGGATTCATTCATTAGATGGATGTCATGATTATTGCAAAGATATTTCAGCTTCACTTCTTCTATCACGTTAAATGGAATAGACATTAGGAACTCAAAGTGTAATAGCAAACTCATTAGGGAATTAGGCCGTGAAATATTTGTTCCTACAGCAGTCAGTAAGTGCAATGCCGCTTTAGTCGCAGTGTACTGGGACAGAGTGAGTATGGTTCCTTGCTTATAAAATACTGTCTTACCGATACAATCAAATGGGTATATCTTAAATTAATTCACGTTTTATACTGTCGAGGTTTTTACTCATAGATTCAACTTAGAAATTGATGAAGGTGCGCTTTGCACAGATGAGCCAGAAGCAAATGTCCTTATCTTTAGGGATTGATTTGAAGAACTTTGTAATACTTGAGTGTCATCCTGTATCTGGAGGAACAGGGTGTACTCTTATATTTGTAGGTCCCAGTTAATAATTATTTTTAGCAACAGGCGCGTGCACAAATAGATCCTTTGGCACTTGATTGCCCTGATTGCCCTTTGACTTTATTTCTTACTAGTCTAATTCAGGTCATATGTCCAAACAAATAAACTTCCAAACTTGTTACATAAACATTTTGGTGTGCCCTCTTGTCTCCCCTTCTTGCATTCTGTCTGCTGCTTAACCCTGAGCACCTGTGTTCTTAAAAGTCTCTGCATGGCCCTGTGACCCAGCAAATTCACAAAAAGTGGTCTGGTGAGTATAAACCAAATTTTAACATTTTAAGTCAGAAGTCATTATCTTAACCTTATCATTCATACATATATATACATGTACAGTTCCCATATATATTCTGTGATACCTGAGTTACCCAGATGTGACATGTGACAGATGCAGAAACCATGGAAACCATATCAACTAATAGTGAAAGAGGTGTATTTTATTATTATATGTTATTATTATATGTCATTGTTTAGTATTCTGTTTTAATTATTAATATGATATGTTTTTATTTTTACTGTTTAGTTGCCATACATTTTTGGGTTTGATAAATCAATCAAAATCAATTACATGCATGATGCACATTTTCCTCTCTTCAGTCTGCCACTGCAGCACAAAGAAGCTCAATCTGCAAGACTTCTAAGGTAAAAGAATAGCGACCACAAGAGCTGCTTTTCTACATGACCCATCTTGTCATTATTTCTATCAGAAAGCAAAACGGCTCAAGCATATTAAGGACCTCGGGATTTAGGAGCTTACAAGGAGCACTTGAAGGCAGCAGGAGTCATTCAAAACAGGCGATGAAGGTGGAAATTATTTGAGACGGGCGGTAGATTCAAAATAAGACTAAATGCAGTATTTAGGCTTGTATTTTGAATAATAGCAATCATGGTTTCACAACATAAAAACAACAGAGGAATAGTGATAATAGTACTAGTCCTAATAACACTGCTAAATACCACTGCTATGCTACTACTACTGCTACTATAGGCTGATAATAATAATGACAACAATGATTTGTTTGCTTTAAGGCTATTGTTACTGTTTTTGTTGTTACTGGTTGTGTTTTTGATCAGCAGTCTCCAACAAAATCAAACTGAAAAGGCTGTATTTACAGGGTATAGGAAATAAACCTATTATTATTATTATTATTATTATTATTATTATTATTATTATTATTATTATATCCAGGCCTAATAAGCCACAGCATACACAGGGGAAAAAAAGCACTGGAAATAACACAATATTGGTTACTAGCACAAACAAATACAAAAAGTCCAGAACAGGTGCCATGACAGTTTATCTTACCTGAGGTATAGGCCTATAATTGTTTCTATTTTTTTCTTCTTTTCTATTTTCAGGAATTTTTAATGTTCTTCAGAAATAGTCAGTCTAAAACTGTGGCGTAGTCGAACTGAGCATCCTCTTCTGTAGGCCTGCCAATACTGAGATAAATAAAATAATAATAATAATAATAAAAAAAAACAGCTTCCTCACAGGCTATAGGCAATCCTATTTAATTATCCCAAATAAACAGTAGTTTTATTCACCCATCAATTATTTACTAGGTTGGTATTAGGCTTGTTGTTGTTTCTGTAGGTTTCCTCTATGCAGATAGGCTGTTGTTTCCCGGAAACGCTTGTTTTCCCACTTGTTTTCGCCCCTAGGCATTAATGTTGTTTTCAGATTATGGCACACAGTATTGCATTAGTCGTGTTAGTGAGAAAAATCCCTCGGACAGGTCACTCTCTGCGGCTTGCGGATTTAGAAAGTCCATCTGGCATCGAGATGCGCAGGGTTTGTTTGTTTCCTTCTTTTTACATGAACGGTGGATAATTTCCCTCAGATGTCATCTCGAGGATTACATCTCCCAAAACCCCCCGAGGCGTGCAGTAGGTGAAATAAATCAGAGATGAGGAGGTTTCTATTTGCACAGCTCAGATCCGTCAGACTGCGGTATCATGCTGTTGAATGAATGGGTTTGCAGGCAGGACAGCCGCAGCAGCCTACATCAGCATCCGCAGACCATGTGAGTATCCATGTGCCCGGGAATGCAGATGCCTGCTACAGGCCGGGATGGGCTCTCTGGGATGGGGAAGAGAAATGCGGGCAACGGGATGCGACAGTGAACTGAATAACTTACAGCGAATTTCCTTTGAGAGTCAAAATAATATAGTCGAGGAATGTGAGCTATGAGTCATTTAATGGCCATAACGAAAAAATAATCCTATCATACTTATGTGGGAAAGTAAAGTGCGTGTGTGGTGCGCAGCTGCGAGTTTCTATTGACCTTATGTGATCTCCTATGATACAACTATAATGTTCCTATAATACCCTATAGGGCAGTGGTTTGTGTGCCATCCCCAGGAGTCCTTGAGGGACTCAGGGTGTCCTTAGCAAAACGAGGAATAGTTTAATTTCACCATAATTCAAATCACTACATACTGATATAAAAAATGCAGGAGTGAGTATTTTAATTTTATGCATTAATCTCTCCACTTTGAATCTATCTGCCAGTGTTGAAGTATGACATCTGAACAATTTAATATTTAAAACTCTTTTTGTATGAGGGTCCCCATAGGGCAAAATCATTTCAAATGGGGGTCCACTGATAATAAGTCAGCTTGGAGGTCTGTAACATAAAAAAAAAAAAAAAAGTTTGAAAACCCCTGCTGTAGGGACTTAATTTTGTTGTGTTCATTTTGTTATCGCATATACTTCTGAAACCTGATCATAGGATTAGGCCTAATATAGTTTATTTTTCTTTAATGGAAAACACAGCAAGAATGAGAGAGAGAGAGAGAAATGTTATCAGTGAGATGTTGCTCACTGGTTGGCAGTGCAACTAAATGCCCCATGGTGCCCAGTGGTCCAGTCTTTCCTGATTAGGCTGCTGAGAGGGACATTAGGTTTATTCATGTGGACAATGTTGTCTCAGTTTGAGATACAGCTCCTACTCTGAGGACACATTTGAGAGTTTCTGAGAGTATTTATGTCGACAGAGTGGAGATCAGTGAGTGAGCCTCGTTTGACATTATTAGTCAACTTGATATTGCACATCATACTGTTTTGTAAGTAATGATAATCAGAGGTCAGGGTCAGCTACAGAACAGTGTCCATGGAGCCTGGTGGGTATTGATTGTCTCTGCTCAAGGGCACTTCAGCAGGGCGGACACTTGCTGACAAGAAGGTTTGAACCCGGGGCCAGCTGTGGGACGGTCTCACTATATGCCACCCTGCTGCCCAGCAATAACACTTCAGATCTCCTAAAAGTCAGCTGAGAAAGTCATTGGGCGCATTCAATCACAGCAACTTCATAAAATCCACAGGAGTGATTGATAGCTTGGCATCAAAGCTGCACAATATATATATATTAAAAAAGTGGCCAAAAGGTTTCGTCAGGACACACTGACACTGTGACTGCTCTTTGCCCTCTGCTGTGCATGAATAGATGTGGGTCAAAAGCGGAAGCAGTGTATCTCTCCCTACTTGCCAGGAAAAAAAAATGATATTTCCCTCTCTGTGTGTGAATGGCCCACTGTTGACAAATCCGCCTCTGCCTATATGATTATATAAGAGTCAGGCTAGGTGCAGTGTGTCATGCTGTTGTACTGGTGACTTGCTTCAGAGAACGATGTACGCTCTGTCACAACAGAGACAGACAGAGAGCACAACAAAGTCACACTGTGGACAACAAAGTAAACTTTGTATCACCATTTTTTTCTGGAATGAAGAGATAAAAAAATCTGATAAAAAAAAAAAAAAATCAA
>OMKZ01002157.1:6846-20411 GCA_900302535.1 Neoniphon sammara | reverse complement strand
CGGGGACAGGATGGGGGTTGGAGGGGTCTGGGCTGGGGTGGGGCTCTCCGCCGCAACAGGTTCAATGACTTTAGTTGAGGACAATTGAAGCTCTGGCTCCTCTTCTATGGCCTCTTGTTCCCGCCTCTTCTTTTGTTCCTCTGCCTGCCTCCTCAGCTTCTCTCTCTGCCGCTTGATGGTCGTCACCCTGTCCCGTATGGCCTTGGCCACCAGCTTGAAGTCTGCCTCACACACAAAGCCGAGCACGACCTGCATAACACAGAGGTGGTCAGGGCACAACACTGTAACACGCGTACGAGTCTGAGATGTGGTATAACAATATGTAGATAAATTACACAAGTCTGCAGCACTTAATGACTTCACCACGCAAGCTGCAATATCAGCAATCATTTGATGTGACAAAAGACTGTGCTAACAGCATTTCCTCTGTAGAAAATCAATACGCACTGACTGTGTTCTTAGCATGTCGGGCTGGCGTCTTGGGCATTGTCTCGTCACGCACTCAGAGCACGGTATTCAATAGAGTAGGACAGTCAGTCTTAATCTGCCTCTCAACACATAAATCAGATTACATCAGATCGCCCAGACTAGATGTCCCCTGCTGATACCAAATTTGATCTTGATGAAAAATATCACAAAGAGGTAAACAAGGAAGGAATTGTGGCTTGTAGTTTCATTAAAAGTGACCTCTATGGAGGAGGGTCTGGAGGACATAAGGGCCTGTTTCGTAACAAGCCAGAGAGCCATTATATTATTAAAGACATGACCCGGGCTGCTTCCTGAGCCACGCTCTCACATTTCGAACTGTTGATGATTAAATGTTGAACGGTGCCCTTGACACACTTTGTGAGGCATTCTGTCCGGTTTATGGGCTGAGCACTTGTCGATGTCTTTGCTATTATATTCGAACCATAAAACAAGAACTATAATGATCTTGGGGTGCATTAGTGGCCCTGCCTTTACTGTTTGCAGTCAGGTTTCAAACACATAGATAACTCACAGTGTAATTCCTCTTTCAACTTTCAGCGCTGTCCGACCCCGTGGCATATTGTTAGCATAGCCCGTTTTTTAACTGGCACTGAATCCAGGCAAATATCAGTACTTACATCTACAGTAAATACC
Source organism: Neoniphon sammara (assembly GCA_900302535.1). Lineage (NCBI taxonomy): Eukaryota > Metazoa > Chordata > Actinopteri > Holocentriformes > Holocentridae > Neoniphon > Neoniphon sammara. The sequence goes on along the minus strand of OMKZ01002157.1, from coordinate 19,289 downwards.
TCTTCAGAAGATATCATATCCATAATTTCCGTGCATTGTGTAGGTCTATTAATGCTTGATACATTTTGCCCTACGGTAACAGAACCAAAAGGTGCAGACCTCTCGTTTAATAAATAACTCAGCTTGGAATATTAATGTTTAAGGAGGAAAAGATTCAGCCACAAGATTTCAGTCCAACTGAGTCAAAATTAGGCTGTCATGCAATCACATTTCCTTTTCTTTACAGTGTCCTGATCAAGAACATTCTTCTCAAAAAGAGTAATTTTATATGTAATCATGTTAAAAATATTGGGATCAAGACCATATCCGTGTTCAGACACTCTGTGTGGGTTAGCCTTCAACCATAAATCCTATTAAAAGCTATCACAATAAAAAGACACCATGCAGGTCGTGACCAGGATACAGCCTACATAACGGGTCAATAGAGCAGATCCCTGACGACGCCCAAAGGTAAACTTTGCAGCAGAGTGTCAGCTTGTGCCGGCTCACCATCTCCTGAGCCACCTCCTCTGGCACGTCCTTGTAGAGCTCGAAGAGGAACTCGATGGCGTTGTTGTCCTTGTACTTCCCGTGGAGCTTCTTGGTGTCGTCCATGCGCAGCCAAAGCTTCAGGCCGGACTTCACCATGTTGTCCTCCTCTGCCAGCTCCACGCGCACACCGTTGTTCTCCTGGAAGAAGGTGTGATCCAGGAGGTCCTGGATGGTGTACCTGCAGAGGAAAGGAAATCCGGATTGTAGGTGGCCTTGAACTGCGGCAGCCTAAGGAACCTTCTTACACATTTTGAGAAATGTTCTTTTAATACCTTTCCCTCCTTAAGAACACTATTCATTCAAATTTTCTCTTGAGGATAATAAAAAAGAACCTGAACTTCTTAAGCTGCAGTGTTGGACATGTTTGACTAAAAGCTGTCTGCTTTAACTAAAGAAAATCTGTATGAGGAAGTGTTTTTTAGAAAACTGATGTGAGTAATGAATAACTTTGAGGGGAAAGGGAACTGCTGAGTGAACCAGAGTTTGGAAATGCAGGGCCAAAAAATACAAATGAAAGATGTACTGTTACAGTTTATTGGGATCAAGAAAACTCCAAGCACAGTAGTGGAGAAAACAGAACATAAATATAAAATATAAAGTTGGAATTAGTTACTAGTCAAGAAATGATGCAAATCATCATTAATGCACTTTTTTCCCCAGATTATTGCTTTCAAGTATATTTACTACGGAATAACAATGTAAAAGCCACTGATACCTTTCATCTTTGTTCATACGAATGCAGCCCTCAATGATCTCTTTGAGCTCTGGGACTTTCACTTTGTAGAAGCTGTCAGGTTTCATTCCCTGCGAGGAGAAGCAGTGAGAAGATTGATTTACACTTAATTCACAGGACCTCATATCAACGAATAGTGAAAATGCTATTCTGAAGAGCTGTTATTACTTACTATTAATCAAACGGTATCTGGCTATTTGGGATTTGACCGCTAAATATCATAATTTATCTCTTCCTTGCAGGACACAGTTCAAACATCAGAGGGGCTTATTGAACCAATAACAGCCCTTCCCACCTGTGCTGTACATTAACGTAACTCCTTGCTTGGTGACATCTGCCACCAGCCAGCATGACATTAGGCTCTGCAATCATGTCAACATGAGAGGACAGCGAACAAGAAGAGGTCATTAAAACGGAAAAGACCATGATGTTCCTTTTATGCTCTTTTCATCTCTTCTCACCATAGGCCACTTCAGAAATCATTTAAGGGCTTTTAGTGTTCTCATGAGCTACAGCCACTATGAAGAGATTAGCTCAAGGCAGAAAATAGTCAGGTGGGACTTTTCAGTTTTACATTATGTAATAAGTATTGCGTCTCAATGTTACAGCTGGTAAGCAGAGATTTCCTATAACTGCGATGCAGTGGAGTGAGGGCATTTTAGCCTGCAGCTGTTTCAAGCTCCCATCCCTGTAAAAACACTGATAAGAAAAAAGGAGCAAATTGCCCTGGTTACAAAGAGCCAAGGTCAATAAGATGTCTGGGCTCAGATACCCAAGCAACATGTTCATGCTAATTCAAAACATCCAAATAAATAGACTTATAAATAAAGGCTGTGTGCTCTGTTTGTTTATCATAAACCTATCGCACAATAACTGGTTTCTTCGTTTGTTATGACCACAAATTATTTTCTCAAGATATTCCTGCTTCCTGTTTAAGTGAGACAAAGGACAGAGCTGTGAAAGGGAGTATTCGAGTTTACAGGAATGATATTCTCATTTCATGCCTGGATGACACAATGTGTTATCCTCAGGAACAAAACGTAATTCAATGAGTAAGTTGCATTTACTGGTGCATTAAATTGCTGCTGTTTATTTTTTATTTATTTATTTACTTATTCATTTTATCTTTTAAACTCAAAACACTTTTAAACTCAAAAATGTAAACACAAACTGGTACATTAAAAAATCTGTTTGGTCTCCTTTGCAGTGACAGAAAAGTTGCTGTATATTATCTTACATGTTGAGACAAAATGTTGAGATATACAACAGTGTCATAGAGAATTTTCATCTTTTGAGATTGTTAAGGAATGCTATCAATAACCCAAAGAAAAATCATTTTAGAAAATAAAGCATTATTATGGCTTAGAGTGGCTTTTCTATGCAGCTATTCTATTCCATACATCTTAGCTTCTTTAAATACAGAAATAGGAAAGGGCACTCTCCCACAGTATTTATTTTTGTGTGGGTCTACTGGTTGGCTGTGTAATAAAAACATGCTATGAACAAGACTGAAGCCAAGTGAAGTCTGCAGACAGCCATGACTGAACACATGGAAAAGATTTATGAGACTCTAACAAGATTTGTATATGCTCTAGCTTTCATGTCAAGCTATGTTCCTTACTCTATTCAAGCGTCAGCTCTCATGGCTATAAAGTTATAAGCCATTCATATAACTCAGACTTAAAAAAAACTAGGAATGTTGTTATATCATTACATTCTTAGTTTTATCGTAAGTTATATCGAGTCACATCTATGCTATTTAACTCAAACGAATCAAAAATGTGTAAAGATGCACAAGAATTTTTTTTAATCTTTCTGTATGAGTAGGCTCCTCTGATTGTGAAAGGGTTATTAGCATTATAGATTGGCAGTGATCAATGCTACATGTTGCCTTGAGTGTGGAGGAGGCATCACCACTCCGGTTCGCTTGCATTGATCCTTTCTCACTCTACAGCTTTGATCAAATTCTTTCCATCTGTGACACAAAAGAAAGAACCATCCCCCTTTGCGGAGTAAAAGGGTGGGACGTCATTTCCAAAACATAAAATCCTACTGTCGCCTGGCCTCGCCCGCTGTGGCGTCATCACTTTGCTTGGCACAAAGCTCTAAATGTGGCAGCACACAGCTACTGCTGTGCTGCTGTGTCCTTAAAGATCACCACTGTGCTTCTGGGCTTTTGAAGATTTCTTCTGAAGGATTTCTTAGGATAAGGCTTTGAGATATGAACTGGACCCTACAGTCAAGTTTACGTAAGAGGGCACTGGGCTAGGATTCAAGCTCCTTTTCAGCCCTAAACAGACGGACATATCTGCATGGAAGTGAAAAGCTGTCCTAGAGAAAGTACTATCCTAGTGAACATGACAGACCCAGTGCCTCTAGACAAGATCTTTGAAATGGTAATGCAATCAGTGAATCACATATCTGCTATCATGCGTCATGGCTCTAGGTTGACAAAAGCAAACTGATGATATTATGTCATGATTCTTCACTGTGAGCTTGTAATGGACAAAACTGAGCCTTTAATAGACAAAACGGGGCTTTCATTCCACATGGGACCCATTTCTTCCAAGGATTCACGGGGATAACCAGACATATATACAGGATATCCTGGTTCCTCCTGGTCTGATTCCATTATGTGCAAGGATGAAAGCAAACACATGTGAGCAATTACACTAAATGCAAGTTAGAAAACGAGGGCAGCTTCCTCCTCTCCTACTCACACTGGTGACTTTGCGGTAGATCTGGGCAGCGTTTTGGCACTCGGAGTACGGGTACTCAGAGGTGGCCATCTCCAAGATACACATTCCAAAGGCGTAGACGTCGACCGCTTCGTCATACTTTTCCTCATACATCTCTGGGGCCATGAACTCTGGCGTTCCTATCAGGTACAGAGACACAGGAGAAAGTCAATAGTTATTCTGTTACTAAAGAATCAATGCAGGACAGTCAAACACCTTTCACACATACACTCTCAACAAGAATCAACAAGTTATGATATTGTACTTAGTGGAAACGGTTGATGGAAATGGCTGTAATTAAAAGGCATGTGATAGATAATGTTTGAGATGATGCTGTATTTTTAAAAGCAAGTAGAAAAGATCCAAGGGTGCATGCATGCATTTACTGGATAAATCCTGATATGAGGATTTAAAGATAGAATTAAAAAAACTGAAAGAATATTTATGAAGAGCAAGGATTTCAAGCCTTTAAATACAATTAGAGGCTTCACCCCCATTTCCATGCCAGTAGGTGGCCTTTTTACAGTTGTAATTACAAAAGTGAGTAGGCTCACTAAAATGTAGTTGCAGAGTTACGGGAAATAGAACTTAAAAAATTATTCTAATAGGGTGACACAAGTGGCATAAGATGAGTTTTGTTAGCTGTTGAGTTAAATGGAAGCTATTTTATTCTTATGCTAATTGCTATTTGTCTCAGAACAGTTCAAAGGTCAGTGGAAGGAGATTTACTGGGTATAAATCACTCAAGCTTTGAAAACACACACAGACCAGATTAACACTTACCAATGACACTTTTAGCAAAAGAGGCACTTTTGAGGGTGGCCAGGCCCAGGTCTCCTATCTTGACGGAGCCGGTGGGGCCAGTAATGAAGATGTTGTCACACTTGAGGTCCCGGTGGATGATGGGAGGAGTGCGCGTGTGCAGGAAGTGAAGCCCTTTGAGGATTTGACGGCTCCAGCGCTGCAGCAGCTTCAACTTCATCTCCTTGAACCTCTTCAAGTACCTAAAACAAAAGAGAGAAGACAGTCTAAACATATGTAAACACAGAGAGGAGGAAGCTTTTAAGCGCTACAAAACAATACATATCAAATTCTGACATCCAAGAGGAAGTCTGAGCTAGTTCCCCAAAAAAATGCAATCCAAAGTGGAGGTAAGAAGTATACATTTTATCACAAAGCCCTAAAAAAGAAATGGACAAAGTGTTCGAACATGACAAAACTGTCTTCCTTGGTATGAGGGAGGACATGAAGAGTTTGGAAAGGAGATATCCGCAATTTGAAAAATTATGTACTTAATCCTACAAAAGACAGACAGTAAGAAATTGTACAGACTGGATCCTCTGGGTTTGGACGCAACATTTTCAAGAGAAAGGAAGGGCTGCAAATTTGAAGGGAAGTGGGTGGAGAAGCTCACGTTTTGAGGGTGCCAGAGGTCATAAGTTCAGTCACCAGTAGGATGCACTTGTGGCCCTTCACCGTGGACTTCCAGGAGTCGTGGAAGCGGACAATGTTGGGGTGCTGGAGCCCCTTCAGCATCTCCACCTCCTCGCTGAAGCGCTGCCGCTCCGCCTTGGTCAGCTTGCGTGTCTGCAGAAGGAACAACACTGTCAGTTCAGCCAGGAAGTAACAAGGAGTTAAAAACATGCAATTGAATGAGAAGTTGACAAATACAGAGCTATTTGGTTCTGATGCGAAAAATGGTTCGGTCTTGTCAGGACATGATTATGTAAGAAGGTAGCATACAAATGGGTATGTGGGGGGGTTGCAATTTGACAAATCACGCTTACTTTAGCTAATGAGCTTGCTGTGGGGCTGGAAACCACAGGTTCATCCATCTGGGTGACCCTCTCGTTACATAATCAGATTTTTTCCAATGAGGGTAGCTCTGACCTTACAAATTTGAAGAGGAGGTTTCCGAAAGCCATGTAAACCTGAACCAAACATTGCAATCACACTGGGCGAACAAAGCCATTTTTGTGCTTCCTCTAAAATGAATGGCCCAATTTAGCTCCCGCTGGAGTAACTCTGCCTGTGGTTGGTGGTTAGTGGAAAACTCCTGAGAGGCTTCAGGGCCATGAATCCTGCATTGAGGCAGGTTTCTGGGAAAAATGCTGTGCATATGTTTATGTTTACAATCAGCTTGACCACTACTCTTTCCCTCCTCTCTCTCGCTTCTCTACCTCAGTGAGTAAGGTGCTGCTACTGCTAATGTTACGCTGCACATCAACACAGGAGACGGACTGTCTGAAGACCTGTGCTGTCTCGAGTCACACAACGCTAGACCCCATTTACCCACGTCAGTCACCTGTCAAACTGCCATATTACACCATGAACCCTGGTCTCAAACGCAGCATATAGAGGAGACTTCTAACCATGTGGTTTTCTTTCCATGTAAATATGGTCAACAGTCATCAGTTTGATGTGCATACAGGCTTCAGGTTGTACCTCACATATGCCAGCGCAAAAAAGGAACATTTCTTGGAAAACCTCCGGGTGAAAAATAAAAAATAAGTAGCTTTCATCATGGTTACCAATATTACATCATATAAACATCTGCCTACCTTGTGTTAGCATGCATTTTTGAAGCTAATGGAACAGTGTGCTTCAGTGCTTGTAAGCAAATCCTGAATGAGTAAATGATCCCTCTGTTTGATTCTGTTGCTTCACTGTCTGTATTTTTTCATGCTGATACACCCAGTTGAGCTTCATGGGCTTTAAAGACAACAAATTACAGGCTTGGACATTTAGTTTTATTGGCATAATAGATGAAATCACTGTGTACCTATAAAGGAAGGCAACACGCCCAACATTACACAAATAATTGTGTGTATGTGTGAATGTGAGTGTGTGTGTGTGTGTGTGTGTGTGTGTGTGTGTGTGTGTGTGTGTGTGTGTGTGTGCGCATGGGCCAGAGTGAGTGAGTCAGTGGGTTTATGGCTGGATGTACATCTGGATATACTTAAGTATCTATGTGTCACAACATTCATGGTTAATCAGACCACTATGCACAGAGCCGTGCCTCCTGCAGACAGCTGACTGTGCGGTGCCGGAGGAATGGAGGCCGTTTGCAACACAGACCGAATGCATGTGCACTCATTGTGGCACACAGCCTACCCACTTGGAGATCCTGACACTTCCAAAACCAAGGGGATTTACTAGACAGCTCTGTATGCCACATGGCATGATCACAAAGTACTAAAATGCAAAATGCAGAGGTCTGGCAGCTTCAGAGGAATTCTTGGAAGAGCCAATACCCTGCTCTGGTGATTCTGAAACAAACTGTACTTGGGTTAGCTTAAAATCTGAGATGTTTCACAAAGTGGAGCTGATGATGGAGAGACTCATGACAACCTGTTCTGAATAAACCCTATAATTGCTGAATTGTTAATCTTGTGGAAATGTTACAAGGAGTAAAATCAATAACAGATTGGAAACAATTAACAAAAGCAAAATACCAGTTGTTGCCTTTGTCATGCTTTATGTGATGCTGGCAAATTTCACAGTTACACTGCACTAGTACCAAAAAACATAATGACTACATTTAACTTGTACTCCTTGTGTACTCACATCATGAAAACCATTTAAATTGCATTTAGAACTAAAGTACATCTGAAAAACAACAAATTTTTTTCGTTGCATTCTATCATTGGGTAGAATCAGAACAAACCTATTCAACAATAATAAAATGTTTTACATTGATCTGCTGTTCATCCTTGGCTGGAGATATTCAACTAGTGGTGTGCCCTTTGGCATTTCATAGGGAAGGAATCCTCTACTGACAGATGTACAAGACCACTATCCTCTTTTTTTCCACAGGATATTAATCTATCCTCCTCTTACTAAATAAAATGGAGCCAAAATCCATTTCTCAACAGCGGACATAACAATGCAGGGGAAACCAGCCCAGCCAAACCAAAACCATTCCAACAGATGCCAGTTATTTGTTGCAGTCCATCACAATAATAAATGTACTATCTCTGTATTGACATGACAAACAGGCACATCCAGGAAACAGTATTATTTAGATTCAGAGATGTGTGAAATGAGCCTCTGCTTTATGTGCCCGTTTTTTTATACGTTTGAATCTGAAAGATTCAATTTCTTCCTCTCATTCACTCTTGTCTCCTCCAGCACGATTTATTCTTAGCCACAGAGATGTGTGTATGTTGAGTAGGGGGTCTGCGAGAGCTGGGGCTGGAAATACTTGGGCTTGGTGCCACATAAATGGAGTTACATAAGCAGTGTTGATGGTAGAGGAGCCGCTGGTATTAAGAACTCCCTGTCAGCGCCCCTATTATGACAACCGAGAGACGAACACGGTGTGTCAGCCAACATTTGCACCAAACCAGGTGTAACTACGCACTGGCTGAATACAGGAATGAAGACTGTTGTTTCACACTGTCCTGATGTAGCACTCAAACAAATATGTCCTAACTGGATTTGTGTGATATCCAGTCAGTGCGGACAGACAGTGGTATCTGTAAGAATCTGGACGGAAACCACAGAGAAAAGCAGGGCGAGTGCAAAAGTGATCGTACTACTTCTGTCCCACAGGAATGTGTGTTAGGGGTTTAGAGGTTGGGTTTATATTAATTTTCCACTTACATACTTTCCAGAGTGGATTTGAATAGTTTGATCTGCCTTCAGTGTGATCTGTGCTGGGCAGTGCGACTGATTTCAAGACCATAGCACTCTAAATGAATTACTCTCAAAATATGTTAGTTAGCTGTTAGCTATGTTAGCTGTTGGTGATGTCACTGATAGGCACCTGTTGTAACCTTGATATTCCTACCAATGAGGTTTAGGTAAATTGGAAAAAAACTTCCTTTTTATAGTACCTTGAAAAAATGGAGCATATTTTAAGATACTCTATTGATCAAATGACTTGCGTTTCTTTATGTTTTGTACTATATCGTCATTTCTGTTGAGAAAAGTATGATAGATTATCAGGAATCATTGGCACATGACCATGTGACATCATCACTTATCACCTGTTTCTCTTTAAGGTCCTGATTAATTTGTATTATCCTGACACCCTGAAGAAGGCAAACTGCCAAAACATGTTGGTGATATAACCTAAAATAAATAGCCTACTTTGTATGGAGAGACGCGTGCAACCTTCACTTATTTTATTATTGCACTTCCACAATTTTACCACTCCTGAAAATTATCTAATTCATTTAAATACCTTTCGAACTTCCCTGACCTGTGTAGGAACCCTTTTAGGGAGCTAATAGCATGCCATTCCCTTCCCATTGTTCTTCACGTCATCAACCTCTTATTGAGAGTGTTGTTAATAGGCCATAACTCCGTGTGTGCTCCAGATGCTCGCAGTGAGGAGCCTTCCAGTTATAGATGAGAGTTCATGGAGACCTGATGACAGTGCAGGCAGGACAGAACGTGCAAATGATCAGCACTACTGCCCGTCAGAGGCGATGACGTCTGGCACGCCGCGGTGTGGATTGAGGTTAAAGGTAAAAGGGGGAAAAAATGGTCTGACCTCAGCGCACATGCCTGTAAGACCTGGATATTGTTTAGGATAAGCGCCAAACCAGGTCACGGCGGGGCATGGGGTCCTTCCCTGACTGACATATGCATTATGTGAAGTCTTGAACACGCACGTAGGCGCTCACCCTGGTACAGAGTGGCATTCAGATGTTTGGAGGTAAGAACTGAGGTGCCAGTGTGCTCTTTCCAAGGAAAACCTGACATGTTCTGTAAATGGAGCGGGCAGAAAGAGGTTAGCCATTAATCTAATAAGGATTGAGGACTCAAACCACCCTCTGACTGCTGCTCTCACACTGACAGCCTGGCTTGACTTGTGGCGCCCGGCTAATTACCTGCACGAGTAAAAACGTAGATGCAGGATTACAATAGCTTCTATTTATTTCAAAGGTTTAATACGCAGGCTGTCCTTTAAACTGCATGAATTGTCTCATGAATTGATATTGCATCATTGTGAAGGATGGATTGAGATTCCTTTACTTGAGATCGAAGATATACACTATGTAAGCCTGACAACCCATTCACTTTGTTACTGTTAAACAGCCTGTTATTCTTCTGTTTCTTCTGTTATTATTAAACTGTCTATCTGCTTTTAGTGACTCATTGCAACTTCAGTTAGTAGTCTTCTATAAACTGTGTTGCACTTAACTTAGACTATCCCTTTAGTTTTTAAATCTTTAAGTCTTTAAGCATTTTTAGGACGAATGAAGGATGAATTAACTTGCACCCTACCAGCCTACCCTAACTCTCGTATTCTCATGTGGTTGAGCTGTATTGTTGTCATTTGTTGTATTTCAGTGACAGTAAAAGTGATCTGTGAAGGATAATTGGCTTTTTTTCTGGGCTGATGATTATGCTCTGACCACTGAAGACACTTTTCCCACATCTGCTTATCTCTGGTCAAAGCAAAAAGAGATCCGACACCACGGCGGGGGAGGAAGCCTTTTTTAAGTGCCAGAGGAGAAAAAGATAAAGCAGTTGTCTCAATGTTATAACATCTGAAGGGAAGAGTGTGAATGGAACAAACACTTTGTCCTCTTCAGCAAACCCAGTGAACCAAAGAAAGATCACAAGATGCCTGGAAGTTACAGCCTTTTGGGAGTTTTGTCTTCAAAAATACCACAGCGCAGTCAGGCTAACAAGATGACTCAAGAAAACAAAAAGGGGAGGAAAAGAGGTTAGTTATGGTTCATACAGTCATGCATTCACACACAACTATGATGATGTCTTGAGTTTAAATGAAGTAGCAATATTTCTAGTATATTTATCATTGACTTCAACTAAATATTTCCTTCATCAATAACATCCATTCAAGTTAAAATCTGATAAAAAAGCAAGTTATTACAAAGCTGGGGGGATTTGAGCTAATAAATTTACTGTCCTCAGATCTTATGCAAGATTGTTAGTAACGCTTATCCAGGGGTGTGAAAAGCTGATGGAGCAGCTGTGTTAAAATTCAATAAACAAGTAATGTGTCACATGAGATTCCTGCGCTTCCAGAAGCAAATAAGGCAGGTTTAGCTGTTGCTCCGCCCGCACGCTGAGGATCATTAAGACAATTCTGCGTTTGGCGCAGCGGCACAAAGGACTTAACAGCCTGTCATGTTCCGTCACAGTTACGTCTTCCACCGCCATAAAGAGGCAGGGAGAACCTCGGGGCTTTTAAAAGCGATTAATCCAACTCTCCCGGCCAGGCAACTTTATTAAGCAGAAACATGAACGCACATGCACACACTGAAGAGCCTTTTCAACGACAGTCACTCCCACCAATTATTGCGAATGTTCAGTTTTAAAAGTCAGAAATACCTCTGTGTGGATCATTTCATTGTACATGAAACCAGGTCATCCACATAATGTACCATTTGTTTAAAAGTGGGCCCATCTTGTTTTCTGATATAAACAAAAGCCATAATTTGCCAGTGGCCTTCCAATTACCTCTGACATTTGTAATGGCAGAGCCCTGCCAAGCAGATTATATCTAAAAATGATTTTTAGTGGACGCAATCATCAAACTCATGGTAAATCATGTCTGATGGCTTTAATTACCACAGAGCAGCATTTAAATATGTTTATGATCATTAGCATTCGGGTTGCCACTCACAGGCTACATGTCTAAACAAGTGCATATCTGATGAGATTTAAAGATTTGTCCGTCTTGAGTGAATTGCTTGGATCCTCTGGCACCAGGCTTTTAACTGCTCCAAAATCCGGGACCAGACCTGGTTCAAATAGTACAGAGTGTACTTGCTTTTCATTTAGGGTTTGTTTTTGTTTTTTTATGGTTTGTTACAGCCTTATTAGGCAGTGGTAGGGCTTGCCACACAGGACAAAACAAGAAAGTTTAGACAATCACATACAAGTATTTGAAAGTCAAACAGGTACATTTTTCTACCTTACCTTACCTGACACTATCTGTATTGTCTTGGATCTGTAAACCCTACACATCTGGTACTCAAAGCAGGGTTATATGCTAAGAATTCTTTGCAACCACTATTTGACTGAGGTCTGACCAGGAAAGAGTTACAGTAAAGCCTTTTTTTATTTATTATGGCCGCAGGCCCTGGAACAGCCGGCGAGCAGAGGAGGTGCTTTCATCTTCTGGGGGCAGTTGCATCTTTTTTTTTTTTTTTTTTTAAGGAGTTGTATTTTTTTAATATTCTTATTATTATTGTATTTATTAAGTTGACGTTGTTTAAGCTCCCTGAATTTCTGTAATCTGTAAAATCTGTAAAAATGTACAATATTTGACATTCTTTTGCTTCATAATTCAATTTAACAATTCTTGCTGCGTTGCACTGGATGGATGTTTTCATGAAACTCTGACACACTGAACGGGATGAGACATTTGACTCAAGTGAAACTCTTTGTGTCAGTGCTGCATGTTCAGACTGGATGTTTGGGAGCCGGTTTATGAGTACTCCACTTCACTTGTGGCT
>OMKZ01002150.1:25023-39644 GCA_900302535.1 Neoniphon sammara | reverse complement strand
AGGACAGTTGTTTAACCATTTATTTATGAGTAATATATGACATGACATGTTTAAACTGTGAGTTAAAGTTAGTTTTTTTCCGTTTCCATATGGATGTTACAAGCAAAGTTGGGTATGAATGTGATGTGAGTACCAGTTTTGGATTGTGGGCCTCTATTGAACTATTGTCAACTTATAACTTTTGATTTAAACTTTCAAACTATGCTTTTTTGAAGTCAGTCTCTTGCATGTGGGATTCAGAATCTCCAATTACACTGTTAATATTGTTGGTTGGTCTTATTGTGAGTCTCTATCCCCCATACCTATCAAATCCACTCCATTTACTAATTAAAGACCTTGGATTCCCTCTAAAAGCTTTGGAACAATACTGATGTCGGACAAAGGCAAACCAAAAAGCGACAAGCATTTTCAGTCATGTACATGAAGTTTGATGAGGGCCATTTTACTTCGAGCAGCTACATAGGCCTTTCTTTAAATGGACCTACAGTATTCATTCCACAGAAAATAAATTAAGCACGAGCCCGGCCATCCGCTCTGTCGTGCCACTTATTAACATAACCATCTGTGTGGTGCTAAGAATTATCTCAAATGTGATTAGGATTAGAAAGGAGACGAGCTGGATGGAATTTGAAATTAATTAACAGAAGCGGAGCACTTGCTAATTGCTCTGCATTTGCTTGCTGAAGCACATGCGCTGCCTGGCTTAGATGGATGGAGAATGAGGGAGAAACCAGCGAGTTTAGCACCTACATTCTTCATTCTTTGCATCTTTTAGAGGTCAGCAGCCTCCGATGACCTTTGCCCCACAATTGCCTTACTCATTCATCCCTGCCCCGATGCCCCTCCTCCTCTTTCCTCAACCCATCCCCCATACCTGATGAGCCACACTGCAAGTTACACAGGCTTCCATTCAAGAAAACTAGATTTAACACCGTGCATGCAGGCTTGAAAAGCCAAAGTGCCCTGAATAGCAAAAAATCTGAAGAATTTTAAAGGTCCAGTTTCCTATAGTGGCTTCAAGGGATTTAAAAAATAAAACATCTCCAGGAAGTGATCAGAGATGTTATCCAGACCAGAGAGTGAGGCATAACGCAAGCAGATAAGCCCTGAGAATGCATCAACCCCCGTTCCCCTGCCCACTTCTCAGCTCCAGCTGGGCCAAGAATGGTTCCTTTCGCCCCCCTAGAACAATAACACACACCTCCAAAATCAGTGGGCCAATCCACATGCACCACAAGCACACACCCACCCTCCTCCTCGCTGCCCTGATCAATACTCTCACAGGGCAGAGTCCACACATGAACCAGGGATGAGCCCGGGCAGCACGTAGCACATGCACACTCAGTGCACACATTAGCCTCACACATGCAATGGTGAGCAGAGGCCAAAAAAATAGAAGGGAAGTCCTTCAGGATATTCAAGCAGCTGTAAAAACAATGGGAGACTGCATACATAGCCATATATCACAAATAGCACAAATGCACAGGGGTACGGCCCTTCTTTAGTTTTGATGTGTCACTCACTCTCATGCCCTCGTCACAGAGTCAGTCACACACCCGCATGCATCACCACTGGAAAACAAAAGCACACACACACACACACAATGCCACAGAGCGCTCACTTCTACTCCCAGGTCCCTGTGTGATGCGGTGCCATCACAACCCCTGAGGAAAAGAGTACAGTAAAGTGACGGGAACGTACGCAAAAGGGCGGCAGTGTTGTTTTTAAACCACATTCAAATTCATTACTGATTCATCATTCATTGCTGAATCAAAGACTTCAATGAGCTCTGACTTGGTGTCTTCTCAGGTCACATCTCTGAAATCATGTCTGTCAGGTTTTTGGCAGCCAACAGTCATTGTTAAAACAGATTGCACAACCAGGCTCGACGTTTCATAGCATATTCTGAAAAATAAATAAGGACAACTGCGGTGCATTTCACCTAAAAGTTACTTATGTAATAAAGGCATATGAGGTGAATTTATCTGGGAATTGTGCCAGAGGACATAGCTTGAACTGGTTATAAGTACCTAAATACATCTATTATAGTGTTAAAGCTTTTGATCCAGCTAAGAAAAGACAAAATTCTGTCCTGAAGGCCAAAATTACCCTGTGACTGCCTATTCAAAGTAAAAATGATCAAACTGAAACTTTGCAACAGGGTCCAGATCAAATAGGATGAGATGGCATGGGCTACCCCTAATAGATCTTACATATACTTAAGAGTCTGTTTCAAAGTATGCCCCATCTTATGTCTCTGTTATGTTTTTATTTGTCTTTTTTTACTTTAACGATATTGTTTATTATTGTGTAATCTGAGCCAGAATTTGAATGTAAGCTGAAAAAAAATGGACCAAAAATGTATTGTGCCTGTAGATGACACCCATTAGAATGACAATGAGCAGCTAGAATACATATTTCACCATTTTTGCAGATATACTAAGAAAATGTGTCAAATACATTTCGAATGAATGACACCTTTATGTAGACCTACATTTTGGCCGTTTGTATATTAAGAGATAATTACGTTTTAGTATGGGGCCCATGTAGGCTATACAAAGCACACAATGAAAACAAAATTATGCTAACACCTCAAAGGCAAAGTCAGGACACTCACCTTCGTATAACTCCCAACAAAAGGCACGACATCTCCGGTGGGGGGAAGATAGCTTAAAAAATATACAAGTCTAAAAGAGAAGGCACATGTAGCTGAGGAGGTAAAAGTAAAGAGCAGTGGCTAGAGCTGGTCACAGCTCATATCTGACTGCTGTTCACTGAAGGGACCTTGCACTTTGCAACACGTGTACATTTACTGAGATACACCTTGTCGCAGCCGGTAAACAACACAGACGGCGTCCAAGTCCACTCAAGCGAGGAGAGACGATATTAATTTACACATGAGAGCTACTTTCCCCCAGTACCCGGCTTTACAAAGCCTTAGCTTATTGTGACTACTTCTGTAGCTTTTTCAAGTAAAGTTTTGATGCCGGTCACCGCGGCGAATCAACTGTCCAGAATCAACAAAACTGGTGTAGCGAGGACATAAAAACCGCTGTCCATTAGCTGATAATGTTGTATGTATCCTGCTATTCTTCTGCTCCAGTGGCCAGCACCGCTCACGTTGTGTTTTCTATGAGAAACCCAAACTAACCGCCCCTGCTGGCTGATGTAAGATCTCAAACCAGACCTCATCCGCGACCAGACCACAGCGGATCCAACCCGGAAGTGCAGACACAAGGATGTGAACATGGACTGTTGGCAGTGTGCTGGGTGGCCAAGTTTCTGTCATCGCTTCTTTTAATTGTCAGTGAAATCTATGTAACGATACTAGACCTGTTAACGACAATCTATGGCTGCACACAACTTAAGTTGCATTCAGTTGCAGCGTGTAAAATCGGCCTCACAGTTTGACACAATGCTAGCTGCACTGATACTGCCGTAAAAACTACAACTACTCTTTTCAAATTATGCAGGCTACGTGGCCACATTGGGTGGTTATGGCTGTCTAACACACACACACACGTATGTTTTATGTAGCCATTATTTGAGCAATGCATTAAGTCAGTATGTGTTAAAAAACAGCCCGTGTGCAAATTATATTTGTTTTCTGTGTACATTTTAACTTAAAGCTGCATACTTAGCATTTTTTTTTTGCTATATGTTACATATATCTGGGTCTAGTGCAGTTCTCAAAATTCAAACACTTTCCCCATTGCTGCCATTGGGAGGCCATCAGAGTGTGGAGTAGCCTAGTGAAGCTTTACAGAATAATCCTTGAATTTTCTGGGAGAATATTGCAAAACACTCAAACAGCAGTTGTGTGAGTGTCACTCATTTTGACTGTCAGACACGGGCCAGCCCTCTTTTCCTCAAGATGTCTGTGCTTATCTCTAAATGTACGGAGCAATCTAGCGTGTCTGAATCTGGTTTGCAAACTGTGAATTTCCTGTTAATGTTTCTACACTGGGAACTGGGGGAGGGGTCATATACACACATACACAAACACACACACAAACATGATCTGTGACAGGGGAAACAAAGATTTGGGGCTTGGACAGCGGGATATACTGTAGATGTGAAAGCTAGAGATAAACTAGTCTGACATGTCTCATTAGACTTCACCCCTCATGTCTTATGTTCGGATCTGATATGGTCTTCATTGTCAGCAGCCGGTTGTATAGGCTCCTCATGCACGTGGATAACACACACACACACACACACACAGTGAACTGATGCATATGTTCTACCCACCCACCAAAGCAGTCCATAGTTATGAAAGGGAACATTCAGAAATGCTGCTACTGGCAAAAAAAAAAAGTTGAAGTCATGACCTTCATAATTATTAACTGTGTGGCTTTAAGGAGTCCAAGCTGCAGTCATTTCACAAATAGTGTACCTGGATGTGACTGGCCTACAGAGCTCTGTTTGCCTGTTAAAGGTCACAAAGGCTGATGGTCCATCTGCAGCTATCTGAAGTCGAGTGTCATCCTGTTAGTGTCTCACCTCTGCTTTCTGAAGGCCAACGGCCCGGATCAAACATACAGTATCAGCAGCACACAGTAGGTGGTTTAACTTGACAGGCCAAGAGGACACACATTAACTCTTCCCAACTGCACTGTACAGCCTTCAACCCAATAATGAAGAATGAAACCAAAAAAAAATGTTACCAGTAATAACACAAAATATTAAATTAGAAAAAAGGGAAAATAATTTATGCAATGGGACACGGTTATCAATAGTAACAAGTGGATCCAATTGTAAAAAGACAAAAGTATCTACCATGTATTTATGATCTCAAAGGTTCTGATCATAAATATGGCTCACAACAAATATTATGCCCCCTGCCCCACCCTCCTCACACACACACCAACACACACACCTATGCTGTCAGATAAAGCCATAAACCAAAGCATAACACTGTGTCACCACAAGTAACGCAAATGCTATGAAGTCATTTTAAAAGAGAGAAAAGCTGGGCTCAGACCAACTTATCACGACAGAAGAATATCTTCTTTGGAGGAGTAATTTAGACCTGTATTTTTGTAAGAAGGTGGATTTGCAGGAAATACCAGAAGTGCATACAGTGTGTTTTCCACTGGGTATATATTTAGCGATCAGTAACGCAAAAAACAAACATGCTTTTTTGTGCATAAGTCTAAAGGGTGCATGGGGCCCTGCATGCACAATTTAAACATTCTATCATGTTAAAGAGTTAAAGTAATTCAAGTTAAAGTAATTTTGCAGTGCATCCTAAGAGCGGTCAGAGCATTACATCTACTAACCTGAACCTGCTGCTTACTTAACTGAAATCTACAGAAACAAGTATTTCAGGACTCCAGCAATCTTTGCATTTCTCTCCTCCTCTGTTCTGTTCAAAAAGATAACCTTTGTCCAGAGTGTTTCTCAATGGCCACCCTGAAATGAATAACACCCACCAGGGTTTTAATCAGTCACTCAATCAAATCACCGAATCAATAACTAATGGTTTTCGCATGGCAAACACTTTTAAATACAACCTTTGCCCTTTGGATCCAACCTTGATCAATCATGCCTGAGGTTTTACTGTATTTCACTGCATGATACAACACACACCATTATCAAATACACAAACCAGACATTTAATACAGTTTAAGCTTAGTTATCACTATAATTTTGGCAACTACACAGATTTTAAATTTAATATGTGGTGATCAACAGGAGTGAGGAAGAATCTAAATGACCAAAAACTACTGAGCAGGACCAATGGACAATAGAATGACATCATAGCGAGTGATCATGTCTTTTAAGTGTCATTCATCAACTCGGTGATTTCATTTATCTTTGGGTCGATTCATCTATTGACGTGATGAATAAGTTAAAAGATGCTAATCTACCATAACACTGTGCATATGATGGCATTACTGTGATGATAGCATTTTCAGTCAAACACTGTACTTGTGCTCTGTTTACAATGGGTGGCTCTGAGGTCCTTTTTGTCTGCTCAGGAGCCTGTATTTGTTTTAGGCCTTAACCTCACTGGGTCAGCTCCGGCTCTTTACACATAACTCCTGATGCAAGAGCCCATGTGACACTGTAATGACAGCAGTTCCCTGGAATAGTTGCTGCAATGCTGGACACACTTTGGCCTTGGCATAAACATTATGGGGTATCCAGTCAGTAGTGGGCTGAAGTGTGCCCTTCATGCTGTGTGTGTGTGAGACTGTTTCAACAGCCTTTATTATGGAGACCAGTGAAGACGTTTATTCAAAACCTGGAAGTCTGTCTTTTTTGGCCCTGTACCTTTTTATGTTAATGAAAATTACACTGATGGAGAGGGACTCAAATTGACTAACGTAGAATGAGAAACACATTGATCTGTGCCGTTACAATAAAGATTGATGATTATTTTGCAACTGTGTTTCAAGGACATAATGCAGCAAGCTCCCTTGCTTTCATGCTGTTTTTTTATTGCAGATTTCTCTGCTTTATATGCATGGGAGGAAGCCTATACACTGATATTAATATTACATGATATATTTGTGCTTTGCAGGAGAGCTGCTGTCACATTGGCTAACACTATCTTTGAGTCATCAGAGGCTAAATAGCTTTTGAATCCTTTAATGTGTGTGGTGGTTTTATAAATTTAAATAAACATGTGATATGGATAAAAAGCATTCACCAAATGGCATATATAGCCTATATATAGAGCTTTATCTAGTATGATGTAACAGAGGTTTGACAGCTCCCAGAGCAGAGCAACATCCTTTCTGTACTAGGAGCGACATCTAATGGACACAGTCAGAACTGCAGCATGTCATGCAAATGGCTTGCAAAAAGTATAAAATATCCTCCATCAGGGAGTTCCAAACTTTTCAAGCAGCTCTAAATTGTTGCCCATTTGACCACAGTCCCCATGTAATAAGAGTCTGTTTTACAGAGCTGCATCTGAGAAAATTTTGGTTGTTTAAAATGACTTAGAAAATAGTTATTAGTGCAGATTTTAGTTAGAGAGGTGATAATGAGAGGGAAAACCCTGATCAAAATAGCAATTGTTATATATTCAGTTGAGAGAAAAAAATAACGCAATTGAACCATTTCTCATTTTTACTTATGACTCCATTTGAGCCATGAGAAGGCCCCCTGGAGGTCCCCGGACCTCACTTTGTGAACCACTGCTCCTACCTAACACAATAGCTGAATGTTTCCCTTTTATAAAGCAAAATGGAGGTTGGTTTTGTTTAAAAACGAAGTTTTCAGCACGTACATAAACATAACATATAATTTCTAGGCTAACTCATTGTGCCTTGAAGGAACTTTCCATAATGTTTCCGATCAGCAAGCTCGTTTCTATGTTAACGAATAAATCTTTTAAAAACTACAAGTCCCACAATGCACGCGAGATCGCTCGCAGCCAACTTGGAAAGTACGGAACTGACTGAAAAGTCCGTTCCACTTCACTTTCATTTTCACTTTTTATGCTGACTAACTGTGAGTGCTTTCCTCGTCTTGCATGGCATATGCTAGTATTTACCAGCAAAACATTTTCTTTCTCATATTGCCGCCGAACATAAACTTTGTTTACTAACTTGAACTAAATCTCCTCTCATCCACAGAGACGATATGGCTTCTATGGCTATTCGCCCCGAGTCGAAGAAGCAGGTGAGCGCGTCTGTCTGGTGGCCTGATTTCAGGGTGAAACAAGTCATCTACAGGCATTTTAATCCAGTATATCCTTATATACCTGTTCTGTGTGTTAGTATTGGTCACAGTGCTGAGTTGTGATAATGTGAAAGACAGGAGGGGTCATATCAGGTGACCAGGTGGTGCAACCAGACCTGGTTATGAGGCAGTGAGCTGGAAAAAGGCCTGTAATTTGTTGCGTGAATGAGCGTTAGCCTTACTGAATATCATTCATATGCAGCTATTGTATTGAAAGAATGGGAACATGATCCAAACAAAACCCCATGACCGTTTTTCCCCCCCAGATGGACGACTTCTGCCAGCAGCTCACCAAAGAGGTAATTTACTCAATAATTAGAAAACTTTCTGAACTGTCACCTGAATTTTAAGTTTTACAAGTTGATTAGAACTGTGTGTGTGTGTGTGTGTGTGTGTGTGGGTTATGTAAATGATTTTTTTTTCTCTAACAGGCAGAAGCCCTGGTTTCAACATTTTTCCCACAGAAGATTGCAGAGATGGAGATGCTGCTGAAGGTATCAGACTGTGAACCAAACTGGGGTCTTGGGACCCCCATGGAGTCTTAGAGGGACGGCCTCAGAAAAATTAGTAGAGTAGTTAGAGTAGTTAGATGTTTTTTCACTTGAAGTTGGTACAAGAGAAGGTATTACCACTCTCTCCACTGTGATTTTCTCCCCACCAACAACATAGACAATTTCCCATTTCTGCACAAATCATAGCAGCAAAAATACTCTCTGATGGGGATAATTCAGTCAGAATGTGATCAACGGTGGTCTGTTATCAATACACATCTATTTACATGAAAAGGTTGGGAACCTCTGTATCTGCATCCACACCTGTATATTTAAGTGGTGCTTTCTTTCTGAAATCTCTTATTTAACGTTGCTTCCTCCCCATAATCCAGTCCAAAGCCTTGATAATGTATTGTCAAAATGCCTTGGGCACCCATGGGAGAAGCTGCCAGTTTCTCTCAATCCCCGACAAGGTGACTTTTCAGAAATAGCAGACATTGATGAACTTTTGCTTGCTGTCAGACGTCTCTCAGCGTCGATGACCTGGTGTCCTTGAAGGCTCCGCTGGACATCCCGATGCCAGATCCAGCTAAAGAGGAGGCCAAGCGCAAGAAGAAAGAGGAGGTAGGTCCAGCTGTCCAACAGGTTAATCCCACACAATTTATTATAAGGTTGTTGTTTTGTCGCAGTAATGCTATTGTAGAGGTATTACAGTACATGAAGAAAGGGATTGCCTTAGTTATGGTATTATGCACACGCAATCTTTAAATACTTGCTAATGCACAGGTAATTGGTAAAATAAAGACATGTCAAAGCTGTAACAGCATAAAGGGCTTCAGTGCTCCTTGGTAAAGATTTCTCACAGAGTCTCTAAGGGATTTGGAGAGAGAAAATACCAGAGCCACGTTGCACCATGTCCTAAGTGTCTACATGTCTACATTAGGAGTCTCACTTAAGCATCTCATTTCCCTAACCGTGGGGATTTGTGTTGCATAAACCCTGTCAAATGCGGTGCTCAGCCAAGAGTTTATATTTGGTGTTTCATTTAATTTCAAGGCAGACCACTGCTGCAATAGAGTCCTTGTTACCATGGCAACCACTCACTGCACAATTTCCAAAGACCGTTGAACAGTTTGGCAGCGGACGCTTTCATTTTGGATCATCTTTTAAAAAATTGACATTTACCACCTCAAGCTGCTGTGCATTATTCATGTTTTGACATCAGATCATATCCTGGTTAGCTTATTTTTTTTGGTTTATTTATTTATTTTTATTTTTTTGCTAAACCTTCTTATCCTTGAGCAGTAATAACAAACTAGTGGCACCTGGCTAGACTTTCAGAGAAAACAATAGCTTGGCAAATAGTAATTATTAAGAGTATCTGCTAGCAGCCCCGAATCCCCCCAGACACAAAATATCCTTTTCTAAAATTTTGTCTTGAAATATTTAGAAATATCTTCTGTCCCATAATTGCAATAACACAATGAAGAACAAAAACACTACCTTGGAATTTAATGAGCATAAATACCTTGCAGGTGTAAATGATCACCTTATGAAGAGAAAGTCACCTAAGTTGTAGGGAAAAGGTTGCAAAAAAACAGTAAAGGATATGGTGACCATCAGAGAAAGGTTTTGGACTAAATATTTTTTTTTAACTATTTATTGTATCCCTCATTTATTCAGGTACCTTGTTATTTTGGCAGTTGTTGTCACATTACCTAGAGGGTTTTAGAGAGGGATCGGTTGTAGTGCTGCTGGGTTTCCTGAGGGAAGAGGGATTGGAAGAATATCTGAGATCACAGCCTCAGGGGAACCAACTTGAGGCTGTTGGAGTGCTTACAGAAGCCCTCTGCAAGGAGCAGCCACTACTGCAACTAGGTTAAAATTCTTATGCAAAGAAAATAACCAATGCGCGGAGCACATTTGACATCTTCATTTAGGCAGCCGGGGAGAAAAAAAGAAAAGCCTCTTGCGTAGGCTGTCTAAGAGATTAATAGGCAATGAAAACTCTTTGACCTAATGCCTCCTGTCCTTATGTTGCAGCGGGAGGCAAAGGAGGGGAAGAAAGACAAGGACAGTGATAAAGAAGATGAAGACGCAGGTAAATGAAAAGACACAGGCGATGACGACGGATAAAGAAACCCGCTGTCTGAATGTGAAAGAAACAGGGTTATTACAGCCCATGCGGTGGTTTTTGAAGCACAGTCACTTCATTCATTTAGACAAGGACATCCCTGTTTGTAGGAGTCCCATGTGACTGCAGTTTCCTTTAGAAGAACATGGTGTGTGTGTGGGGGGGTGAAGGGGGCAGGCTCATCTCTGGGGGATCAGCACAGTCCCAAAAGGTTATAGGCTAACAAGATATTCAAAGTTTTCAGTGCACAGCTCTCTGACTGCAAGGGACAAACTGTTGTAATATTAATGCCTGATGGTCAGTCATCATGGTGGAAAAACCTTGCAGTCGTTCTAGAGACACGGGAATGGTTTCTGAGAGGAGACACTTCAGCTACAGACGCCTTGGAAAGCCATCCGCAGCCCGAGATCATTACTTCCCACCCGTTCCCTGTTCATTAATGTTTAAACAGAGGGCTCAAATAAGAACTTTAGAGGAAGCAAAGCCCACCTCAGCAGGGTTTGTGGATTGGTTGCCAAGCTAGTGAGTTGTAACTAGGGAGTTAGTCTTTAAAGCTTTTACTTTTTTTTTAAAATTCTCTTGTTTCCTACATTTGAATAGAAAACTTCTCAGAAAGCAGGCCAAGGTTGGAGAGATAAAACCATAATACTCTTAAGGTTGTTCTGGATGGCCCTTATAATAAAACAGCATTGTGTCAGGGTTGGAGCATATTAACCATGGTTTCAGGTTTTTAAACCATGGAAAAATCATGGCTAGCAGCATCGTCCCCAAAGTGCAATAAAGAATGCCCTCCTGAGTATAATTGCCAAATGAAACAATGTTGAGAATGTTGTTGGTTTGTTTTATTCTTCAGGGCCTCCTTGTGGTCCCATCTGCTGCAACGAGCGTGTGGAGAGTCTGCTGCAGGAGGTGAAGCCTCAGATCCAGACGCTGAAGGAGAAGCTCAACACGGTCAGTTAGTCAGTTCAAGTCAATGCCCAGTGCAGGAATGACCTTTATTTATCAACTGTATGACACATGAGGAAGCAGCCGTGGTGTAACATGATTGCTGTAAAAAAAAAAAAAAAACAGAAGCTCACCTGTCACATGGATAAAGATACGAAATGTTCATCTCCAGCCCTTTTTGAATGTATTCACACCTGTGTTTAAATGGGGCTTAGCACCTTATCTTGACAAAATTTTCTTGTGCTGTTTATGTAAATGAGGATGACAGGGACCACATGTTTATGTCACTATCTCTCACCTTCTAATTTTTCATACTGGAGATTCATAAATTCTGATTTTCTGGCAGGTGTCTATGTGGGTGCAACTCCAAATTCCTAAAATCGAAGATGGCAACAACTTTGGAGTCGCTGTACAGGTCAGTGAATGATGATAATTTGGTGAAGTAGTAGAGTGATGCATTGTTTCTAATTTAACTTGAAAATGCACCATTTGTTTATGCAACCTTTGTTATAAATTGACTAAGTCTTTGCACATGTCCAACAGGAAAAAGTCTTTGAGCTGCTGACCAACACACGCACCAAGATTGAGGGATTCCAGACTCAGATTTCCAAGTAAGTTTTTTTTTTTTAATTTCAGTGATAAACAAGTGAAACATCTTGCTGCATATGAATGATGCAGCTACCACTTAGGACAGTCAGTATCAAGATACACCATCTCTCCATGTTTCTTCAGAATCAGACAGCTGGTGTAGCAGTTCAGGCCTTTAATCACAGCAAACATCAGAGCTATTTTCTAGGCTGTGCGTTTCATCAAAATTGCTTCAGGCGTCACTGAGGTACCACGTCTGAGTTAGAAATGTTCTGGCATCTGGCAAATCAGAGTGATTTGTAAGAATAGCTGGATTTCATCACATGGGGGAGAATTATGACTGCTGAAAACTGAATGTTTTTTTGTTTGGTTTTTCAGATACTACAGTGAGAGAGGTGACGCTGTGGCCAAGGCCGCCAAACAGCCCCATGTGGTCAGTATCCCAACTTATGTGTGTGTGTGTGTGTGTGTGTGTGTGTGTGTGTTTTGTGACTTTATAAGAGTAGTACATGTTACTATTTACAAGTTTGACACACGTAAGAATGTGTGTAGTCTATGCAGTATGTGGTTGTGTACTGAATAGAATAATTATAATAAGAAATGCATGTTTGTTGTGTGCACACTCTGCAGAATGTGCACTACATTTAAACATACCAACAGCTAAAGTGAAAATTGCTCTCCATTAGGAGATTGGTATATGCATACTGTAGGTATGTATGTGCTGACCAGCTCTGTTGGTGTTTTCTGCCATTGTTACAGGGTGACTACAGACAGCTGGTTCATGAACTGGACCAGTACCAGTACTGTGAGCTTCGCCTTGTGGTCCTGGATATCCGCAACACATATGTAAGACATCCTGTTGTTCACTATTTTTTAACTCCTACTGTCATATCTGTATTCACATAGCATGCATTACACTGCCTCATTCATCTGATAATTGCTCACAGCTCATGGGAGAACATGTATTAAATTCAGTATACCATTTGGTATATTGAGTAGCCTGTTAAATGCATGCATTTTGAATCATATAATCCATTTTGTCGACGGTAAAATATTCCATGGGTGTGCCAACAGAAGGGATGATGGCAAAATGAAATCCATTCCGTCCTAATAGCAGAGTAATTAGACTAATTGCTGTGCCTGTGTTCTGATTGATTGACGCTCCGTCTCCTGTTCAGTAATCACTATTTGTCTCCCTCCTCTCCCTATTGTCCTCCCGTGTTTGATGCTGTAATGAACAGGGCGGTACAGGTGATGATGAAAGGAGCTGTTTGACACAATTATGGCTCTGTATCTGGCCATCTCTCTCACTCTCTCTCTGTCTTTCTTTTGTTGTATCTCTCTCTCTCTCTCTCTCTCTCTCTCTGCAGGCTGTGCTGGTTGACATCATTAACAAGAACTATGACAAGATTAAGAAGCCAAGAGGAGACTGCAAGGCTCTCATCTACTGAGACTGACTTCTGCACACACACATACACACACACACAATCTCCTACAGACATGCTGTCAACTAAGATACAACTAGTGTTGTGTGACACTCTTAAGTAATAATACACCTGCTCTGCCAGTGTTTTTTCTTTTGCAGTATGACTTTTAACATTTTTGCTCATCTTACAAATAAAGCAGTGTGGTTGCCACAGCAGTGCCTGTATCTTCTTTCGGTCAAAATGGGAATTTTTAAGTCAGGTTTCTTTTCAAAGAAAAGCAATTACTTTTCCCACATTATTGTTCTACAAATGAAAGTAATCCTGCAAACTGAGGATGGAGTGGTCCACAAGACTAATAAATATGGCTGACTGCTCC
Source organism: Neoniphon sammara (assembly GCA_900302535.1). Classification (NCBI taxonomy): domain Eukaryota; kingdom Metazoa; phylum Chordata; class Actinopteri; order Holocentriformes; family Holocentridae; genus Neoniphon; species Neoniphon sammara. Next base: position 25,985 of record OMKZ01002150.1, on the reverse strand, counting down.
TCTGATGTCAGAGATATGCTTGTAGCTTTGCAGAAAAAAAAATTGTCCAATGGGAAAAAAAGTCAGTGGGAATTACTAATCAACCATGCAGGTCTTAGCCAACTAAGACTTTTGCAATCTGTTACTGGAGACAAATAATGAAACTTGACCTCTATTTTAAGCACTTAACCGTCTGCCCTCTAACCCAATGGATTATAAAAGAGTAGTCATTCAGAGAAGTTCACCCTGCTCTCATCCTAAGTCTCTATAGTACCACAAAAACTTCAAACTCCAACAATTTAGCAATGGCCCCATGATACTTCTCTGTTTTATTTGTGTCCATGTTGAGAAAGTCCTCTTTGGAGATGAGAGTGCAAGCAGACACGGAGTACATCTAGATCTTTGACTGGGATAGAAATGCGCAGTTGTCTTTCTAATGACCATTGATTACCATACTTCCTCTATGAGACCATTTCCTTGACTTTCCTTGACTTGAATGCCCTCAAAACATGTTATTGAGAAATTTGAGTTATGCAGTGCAAATCTATTATGGATGTTTGCCACTGTCTATGTCCATGAGAAGTCCTTCTCCTGGCTGAGCAGGACGGCCCCAACTGGGTTGGAGCCGGTACCACCCCTGGTAGAGTCCTCTCCATGCCAGGTAGCCCAGAGCCCCACCTAGCTGCTGTGAGGGGAATTTCGGGAAGTGGGTGAGCAGACACAACAGCAGGACAATCCAAAGGCCGAGCAGAAACACACAGAGGAGGAAGATGATCCTTAAAGGGGCTCCAGGGGACTTCTGCAGAGGCTTTGCTTGGGCCAGGTGAGGACCAAAAACAGACATTTCCTCCACGAGCAGGAGGCAACACAAGCAGAGGATCAGGGCGTCCTCAGACACCTCGTAGCCCCGCCACTGCATGCCGGCTCTGAGGCAGGAGGCTTTGGTCTGGTCCTCGTGGAGGAGCAGCAGGGGCTGGCCCGCG
>OMKZ01002150.1:14078-24837 GCA_900302535.1 Neoniphon sammara | reverse complement strand
CGACGGGCTGAGAAGGAGAAGAGGAAGATGAAGGAACCTGTGAAGATGCAGGTCCAGCCCCATGTGGACAGAAGGAACTTCCTGGGAGACAGTTTGGAAACAGGTGGTCAGTGTTGCATGGATAGGCATTGTGGAAATTGTCAAAAACACAAAAGAGAATCATACAGTATTTATCACTTGGTCGAGCCACTAGGACTTTGCTGGAAGGGTTCAGTTGCACATACACACACACACACACACACACACACACACACACACACACACTGTATACAGCTTAGGCAGCAGATTTATTGTGATAGAGGGTGCATGCAAGTTTAATGAGAAAAGTGTACTGGGATCAAAGGGAAGATCAACCATCCAGACAGCTGTTTTTTTTTTTTTTTTCAGAATTCTCACCTGTACAGGTAGTGGTTCCTGTTAGCAAAGATACTATACTTGGACGCCCAGAAACTCAGCACAGGCCCAAACAGCACCAAACCAGACAGGGCAAGGTGGAAATGGTGTCTGATAAGGCCGCTTCCTAAAATTCTGGCCAGAAAATTTGTAACAAACACCAGAGCCCCGTTCAGTAGTCTGAGGATGAACCTTCCTGGCAGCATCAGCTCTGCAGCCATCTTGTGTAATTTCTCCAAGTTGATTTCTGGCATCAGGCCATTCGATGAGGCCTCAGTTTGTAGATCCATGGTGGTCTGTTTTGTTTTTCTTCTCTGATTGTCCCCTTTATCAGTCGCAGCTTCAGTTTTGACAGTGTTTTCCTTTTCTCTCCTATTTCATTTTCTTCTCTGGTTATGCCCCAATTAGTGCCATGTGGTGGAGTCTGCTCTCACTGATTGTTGCCTGTGCAGTGTGGAAGGCAGTCCAGTCCTGCTCTGGGCCCTTCTATACTTTATCACTGTCAGGCTTGCAGCAGAGCACTTGGTTTACAAAAATACTACCCCTCACTCCCCTTTACCCTGCAAACCCCTCCCCTGCACAACCCAGTCTGGAAGCCAGGACACAAATGGCTGCTGCTGTTTGGTATACTGTAACCCAGTATTCCCAAACAATGTGATCCGGTACTAATCTTAGCTTTGAACCTGTATGATGGAAATTCACGAGACAACACTGCAACTGTGTCAAGTAAAGAGACAACAAATTGCTCAAGGTGGATTAAAATAACGTCCAATCTGACCGATTTTGTACTTGCTGGTGCAATGCAACGTTGTTTACTTAGCAGAATTTAACATCAAAAGTGTCATGTGTAGGCCTAAGAACACAATCACTTACATAAAATGGGTCATTGGCTCCTTATTTGGCCATGAATAACTTTTCTCTTTGGTTCTTCTTTAGTCTCTCCATTCTTAGAGTCAGCTGTTGGTGCCAAAACTAATTTAAGTTATTAACTGTTGCCAGGCTGCATTTGGCACCACGAACAGCTGCCTTCCTCACAGCACATTCAGTCTTTTTTATTGCAGCCCCAGTCCTTGGTGCGGGGCTTCTGAAACTTTTGCAGCCCCTGAAGCCAAATTGAGTAAATTTAGTCTTGCCATGGGACTCATGCTCATTAAAACATACAAGTGCTATTTTCATGACCCAGGAAATCCATTCCCTGCTACCCGTTTGGCCTCGCAATCCAAAGCAACAGCAACACTTAAGAAATGCTAGTCCACATGAAAAATTACAGCCCTAACAAACAATTAAGGGGAGTGGTTTTACTACAATCTTTCACTTTGCCCTTTACTTCATTCAGAGTTCATTCATTCAAAAACCTACATTGGTTAATTGTACTGTATTAATAATATGGACAGGTACCTCCCATTTTTCTTCTGGTCTATGTTAACTGATTATTTCCCTCTGACTTCCAAAAACTAGCTCAGTATGAAGGATCTAGAGCAATATTCAGGTAATTGAAATTATAGCTGAGATGATAAATGATGTGTTGGTAATGGGTTACAATATGAAATAAATTTGCATTGAGGGTGGGGGTGGTGGGCAGTTAAGTGATATAAACAGGTATATCCTTGTTTGGTTCTGTAAATGAAACCAGGCATATTGTTGCCAGAGAATGAAGGGTCTATTTTTAGAGCACTTACTGCATTCCTGTCACTACAATGCCCTCCAGTGCAGCTCTGCTATGGCCCCTATAGCAGCTAATTGTCAGCGGCGTACTTACAGACAACTATTTGTCCCACAGGACTATCAAGTCTGCCTCAACAGGAGGGGCAAATTAAAATATCAGGACAGGGAAACTTAATGGATTAAAAAAAGACCAATAGCCTTAAAATGCTAATTTCCAGTGCGTTTCATGTCATGTTTTGATCTATCTCACATGGCTGTAGGGGATAAGTGCAAAAAGACACTGTTTAGCCTATGAGATTGTTAATTGCATTTCAGCAGTTCCCATGTTTTGCCTGTTTTGAAGGAAATTTAACAATAAGGCATTTCAAAAGTAACTGTTACCATCTAGTATTTCAATATGTTGCTGGAACAAAAATAGTCCATAAAATTACATTTAAAGAAAGGTTTTATTATAACTGTAAAACAATGGTTTGAGAGTGAAACATGGGCTTTAATATAAACATACCCAAAAATTGCATACACAGATAGTGTGTAACTATGTATTCACACACACATTCCCAATTCCTTCCTCAAATCTTAACCTCAACATATTATCACACACATTCAAATCTTTTGAACAGATCACATTTATATTGGCCAACAAAAGGATTTATGTTTTTTTTTCTTTTTCTTGTTTCTTTCCTCCAACACCTGTATTCACAAAGTCTTAGCGCTGACCAGGATCAGGATCAAGACTTCAGACCACATTATTCATGATAATGCGAAAAGTCCAAACTGATTCCAAATCAGCACACACAATACTTTGTGAATACACTCCCTGCACACTTATACCATTAAAATACTATACATTATTTATACAGAATTATCATCATAAACTCCAAAACTTCTCCCTGCAATATCTAACATTGATTTAACGTATAACTAGCTTACCATGAATTGGGTGTAACTGCTTTCTTCTCAAAGCACCATAAGAACTGTCAACAAGTGCAGTTTTATTGGAGTAGCTCTTGAAGTTAAGTGCTTAGTATTTTGAGCTTCAGTACAATTTGCATGAAAGATTTCAAGAGGCCAAATGCAGCAGCTTTGGCCTTTTCATTTCACACGTGAAAGTGAGGCAGATAAAAAAAAAACAGGCCATCATCTTAGGTGATCTCATCAAATCTCCACCCTAATCTGCACTTTTGACAATACAAGGTTATAATGCCTTCCAAAAGAACACTTCACAACCACGCTATAATTATAATTATTAATATCCAGCATTGAATTCAAAAGATATTTAAGTCTCTCCCACTCTCTGTGAGATTACTGCCTCCCTCTGTTAGGGCCAGCCTCTTCCTCTCTGATGTCACTTCCTCTGACATCACTGCCTTACTCTCTTCTTGTCTCGCTATTTCTGGCTCCCGTTGTTTTGTCCCAGCCGTCAGTCTCTCTCCCTCTCTCTCTCCTCGTCTAGAGGATGGGTCTGTCTGTGCTCCCACATTCGCACCGCCCCATCCCACTGTGGAGAAACAAATTGAAGGGGAGGAGGAGAGGAAAAGAGGTAAAAATGGGAGAATATTGCTTTTGCCCCATTAGTTTTAATGTTTGTGCATTTTTCCACTGTGGTGCAGGTTTACAAATCCATGACGTGCATCATGAATTTCCACAGCAAAGGTGGAAAATACACGCTGATATATTCCTGTAAAAAGGCCATTTGTAAAATTCCGTTATTCCCAGAGAATATATCATTTTCCCAGACTATTACGGACTGGAATACACACTTATAAATTCCATTCCATTCCATTCCACAAATGCCATGCCAAGTTGGAGCCCACTATTTATGGTACAGTAATGGCACAGTGCTTTAATACTGCTGTCACATTTTATGTCCTTTTTATGTCCTTGTTCACTTTTTTTGGATAAAGCGCTTTGTAACTTGGCTTTTAGATTAAATTGATTATACATGATCATTAGCTTTCAAGTTGACTGTAATTTGCGTTTGTAGGGAAAAAAAAACTTCAGGAAACAGCACTTACAGAGCTGCTGACGATGCTGTCCTCATACGGGTGCCAACTGACGTCCCTCACACAGGCATCATGGCCCGACAGCCTGGCTACCACAGTGCCTGTTAGCACATCATAAACTGGACAAGCGCACACACACACACACACACAAATGAACCAATTAACCAATTAAGCCACTTTTATCCATTTGCTGTACATTAGCTCTCTTTCAGTCACTCTCATACATACAAGAATTGCTTTTATTTTCCATTTAAAATGGGTGCACAAAGAATTTGACTGGGTTAATTGCTGCTGACAAATGATAAGACGGTTACACAATGCAGGACTGACACATTGGGTGCCAGACAAAACATAACAAGACCGCACACTCAGTGCAGACAAGACACACTGTTTGAGGGCAGACTAAACACAAACACACTTCAAGTATGCAGTGAAAGCTGAAGAAATGTTGCAGTGTAGCAGCGGTGGTGCAGTTGTGAGGGGTGTTGTGACTGTAGCGCAGCAGTCCAGGGTCAAAAATCTGGACTGGGTTGAACATAAATGGATCAACTTGAGAATACCTTAGATCAAACTTAGTTTCACTTTTAAATGCATTGTTCCCATTCCATTTTATTTTATTTTTATCCATTTATTTATTTTAACTTCATTGTAAAGATCCACGAGTATTCTTAATATTCTGTGTGAAGCACTTTGAGCTACATTTTATGTATGAGGGTGCATAATTAAAATGTCTTCTTCTTGGTAGTAGTAGTAGTAGTAGTATTGCTATCATGTAGTGGTTCATTGACCCACTATATAGGTGAGTTACCAACTTTTAGGTTAAATAACAACTTTCCATTTCTTTTTAATACACTACCTGATTCTATCCACACAGTAGTACTGAAAACAGGTGGGGTAACATAATTCTATGGGAAATTATTTTTGCCAGGCAAAAATTATTCTTGTGAGGTTATTTTCAGAGGCTTTTTTCAGTTTACCAGCCTTTCACAGGTGAGCCAACAAGTTGATTTCAGACACTGATACATTGACACACATAGAAACACACATTAACACACGCAAGGCGCATGCTGAGACTCACTGATAATTTTGCCGGTGGAGCAGCCAGAGTAGATGAACCTCTGCCCGGTGCTGAACTCCGGTGAGAAACGGCAGCGGATGAGCGTGTGCAGAACGCCGTGACCACGGTAGGTCATCACCGAGGTGTCGCCTGTCAGCTTGTGTCTCTTCAGGGCTGCGAGGGACGAGGCCGGGCCAAGCAAGTACACAAACAACAACAAGTACAAAAGAAGACCATCTGCATGAGAATTTAAAGCATCTTTGATGTCTCACATCTTTTGTAATGTGGATATGATGACCAAGTAGGTAGCGACAAATAAGAGAACAGCTAAAAGAGTCCAATAAGTTCAGAAAATTGCATCCCTTTACTGTATTGCAGCTTTTAAATCCAGGAAAAGACAACACTATCATGATATTCAAAATCCCATGGAGTATCTAGTTTCATTTCATAATATCAATATAATGTTGATATGTCATTCAGTTCTAGTGGTTATGAATACGAATACAGACAAAAAACGGATTTCATTTCCATCGCTTAGATTTATCATGTGTAGCACTTTACATCAACCTGATACTACGTACTATGGCTTTACATCTTAAACACTATTGATCAGCCTAAAAGACGGTAAAGTCTATTTCCCCTAATAATCATGGTAAATTGTGTTTTTCTCTACTAAACATCTGCTCCCATCCTTCACTTTTCTTTTCTTCCTTCCTTCCCTTATCTTTAAGTTGTGAGGGTACAAACACCTCACCTCCCCATCCAAGCTTTTAACACTGCCACATCCTCTTCCTAACCCCACCGAAACACTTCACCTCTGTGTGGCTCACACTTTCGCTGTGCGACTGTATCCACTGGGACTTACAGTAGTCCCACTTTTCTGTCACTGCTCCTCTTTTACAGCCCTCCATCCTTTTCATCTCTTTCCTCCCTCCATGTGACCTCTCCTCCCCTCTGATTCACTGCCTCCTTCTCCCCTGCCTCCCTCTCCCTCGGTCTGCTCGCCCCCTCCTCACCTCTCTGGGGAACCTGCTGCCAACGGTAATCCCAGTTCTGCTGGGTGACAGCCAGGCGCGAGGCGGCCAGCCCCTCCTTGGGCGAGAACTTCCTCACGTCCCAGAGCTTAATGGACTGATCCTTTGAGTTGCTGATCAGATAGCGTGCGTCACCCTGTGTGCACAGTCACACAGACAAAAAAAAAATGTGCCATGAACATCTAAATACATAGAAAGGTAGAGGAGATCTGGTTAGGATCCACGTTCAAGCCTTAATGTCAGCAAACATCCAGCCTGCTGAAGTGTCCTTTTCCTTCACAAGAGGTTGATTTTACTGTTTCACAGTGGTTGGATGGACATATTTAGCAACCATTAGAATATTCAGAGTGCTCCATCATATTACGCACAGCATAATTAGGATTGTTTTTTCCTTTGTCCATTGGAAAAACAGACATGTACACATTGCACTAGGCAGGTAAGGGCTTAGTGTTTTGCACTATGCCTTTTCATAGAAATGCATTCACTGTGTGTTGCTGATTGAACCTGTGATCTTCCAGTTACACAACTATCTCTCTAATTGTCCTACTACCCCATAAATATTTCCAATCCCTGCTTAATCACTTAGTTTTCTCTACCTACTAGGATTACACTGATAGATCAGGATATTGGCTGGTTCATCATCCTCTGATATGATGCATATGATGCAATTTGTGTGCGTATTTATTGTGGATTTGACCAATACTGCACTGGTTGTCTAATATAAGACCTAATTGTTTTAATTCTAATATGTCATTTTGTTTGGATCCCAGATAAGAGATGCATAAATATTGGAATATTAATATGTTTTTTATTATAATTATTCTCCTGGGTTACAATGGAGGGTTTTAGTCTTCTGTGGTCTACATGTTGTTTCAGAAATATTTCCACTCTGCCAAGAAAAAAATCCCAGGGGAAGCACTTTAGACTTGCAACTTTTCAAAAACGTTTGGCATGAAAATTTAAAGATAATGAATCTTGTTTCAAAATTGGTGGCTCGTTGGTGGTTTCAATCCGAAGAAATTAGCATGTCAGCCTTCAAAAACCAATAATCTGTCAAACCCTGCAACCTGTCGGTACGGAGAGCCTTCCACTGACCACTGTCAGATTAATAACACATCAGTGGCACTTTTCTCTCATTCCTGCCCACCTTGCTGTGGATGAAGGTGACGCCGTCTCGGTGGCCGGCCAGCTGTCCAACAGGCTGCGGTCTGTCCTCCCGCAGTGTCCGTCTGTCCCACACCTTGCACAGCGCGTCGTCACTGCCAGAGAAGAGCAGCTGGGAGGAGCTGTCGGCGAACGCCACCGCGTTCACGTCATCCTCGTGGGCATCGATCTGAGGACATGAGGTGGGCAGAGGGACGGAGTTAGTGCATATGTGTGGAACGTCTGCGTGTGCTCATGTATGTGCGAGGGAGTGAATGTGTGTGTGTGCACAAGAGTGTGTGAAAATGTGTTCTTTGCTGTGCCTGTGCATGTTTGCATGTGAATGTGTTTATGTGAGTGTGACAAAAACGAGTGAGATTTGGAAGATTTGAAAGAGTTTTACTACTTTCCCTTCTTCTTCTTTTTTTTTGATAATGCATAATTTTTAATTCGCTACTTAACTGTCCAACACTATTTCCCCCGGCTCTGCTGAGTGTGAGAGTGGCTGTGAAGCAGAGTGAGGCTCAGGTATCAGTGTGTTGAGTTCAGTTCAGTTCTCTGCAGTATGGGAGCAGTTGCCTTGCAGCTGAGGCGCAGCAAAGCTAAAAAGCTCCACTTCGATGAAGAGTCTTTGTTTCTGTGCCACTGTGAGCTTCAGCAGCAAGGAATCTGCTCCCATTTTGTTGAGAACTGATCTGTGCACATGCTCTCCCCACTGCGTCATGTCACACCCAGCATGCAGCTGTGTAATGTGTGTACCATTTGAAGGCTGGAATCATTTTGCTTTCAAGCGTATTGTGATTATAATACAAAAGGGCCTTGATCTGCCTAGCACAATCTGTATGATATATTAAACATAACCAGTTATGCTAATGAGGTGATTAATTAAGCTAATGAATGCATTAATTAGCAAATATTTCACCATGACAACATGTCCATGTAATGTACAATGGTGGAGGGAGATAAAAACAGCGTGGTACAAACACGTTATAGTATTTATTTTAAATTCATTCTAATTTGGGATTGGTAGCAGGATTTCAATCAACTGCGTTTCAGAAGTGGCATGTTTGGTGTTGAATAAAAGTAACATATAAGAACGGAAGCAGAAAAGGAATCATTCAGGAACTGGCATTGATAAAATCACGTCAATTCTTAACCCTAGACATGAGGGAGTGAGAGAATGGTGAGAAATGAGCGAGGGAAAGAAGTTGGAGATAGGGAGCGCAGACACAAATTTGGGGGATGAGAGGTAAGGGCGAGAGAGAGTGAGAAAAAGAGTAAGACAGTGATGAAGCAGATGGTGGAGGTCAGTTGGTGACTTCCACACAGAGGGGGGTCAGGGAGGAGGGAAGAGGTGGGGGTGGACCCTCCCCCTCGCCCTGCCCCTCCCTCTCCCCCCGTGGGCTTTAGCTGGACTCTCCACTCCTATATTACAGACGGCAGGGTGGTGTGAAACTTAATGTGAGCTGACGCACAGTAAGTTCCGCTCGCGTCCGGCTCACCTTGGCCGCGGGACGAGCGAGCCGTCGAAACACACAAAAGGTGAATGTGACTCAAACTGGTGGATGCGGGCAAATTTTAGTACGAGAACACATCCAAAAACAGGAGTGCGTGTGAAGGTGCACTCATGATCACACTAACCTTCAGTGTCCTTTTATTCTGCTCGCGATCAAAGACATAGAGGCAGCCGTCGTTTGCTCTGAAAGGAGAGAGGGGAAGAGAGACTGAATAAATTCCCATCCGGTGTTATAATGTGAGTCTTGCAGCACTGGATGGAGTCATCTTTAATACTCAAATATTAATGGAGGTACCACACTCTTTGAATACTACAGCACAAACTGCGTTGTCGGTATTGTTTCAAACAAGGCTGAGTGCCGTCCACTTTATATTCAACAAGGCGGATTTTCTTTACAATTTCAGCATTCAAGGCTGTGAGAAGGCTGTCATATCCAACTTCCATTCAGACCAAACGCCTGTCATCAGGAAAAGCTTAACCGTTTGGAACTGACGTTTTGGGAGGTGACCTCAGTCCTGGTTTCGGCTCTTGTCAGCTGTGCCTGCGAAACATAAAAGAGAACTGCGCTCACCCTCCGAGGATGTCCTTGCCGTCGGTGGATGCAGCCAGTGAGAACACGCAGAACCTCCTTTCGTCTGGACTACAAAAAGACAATAGCACACACACACAAGCGGGTCAACACTGCGGTGCTGCTGCGCCAGTAACAGAATTACAACTACACTGTCTATGCCATCCCATCCTTTCAAACAGCATGACGAGGACTCACATCACCTCAGGAAAAAAAAAAACAAACCAAAAAAAAAAAACTATTATGACTGCTACTGTTATGACTGCTATGACTTTAATGGAAGTCTTTTATTGAAATGGCCCATAATGATCCTTCCAATTAACAGTATAACACACACAGTGTTAGAGTGAGTGGATGGATGGTTGAGGTGACAAGCTCTGACAGCATCATTCATCCAGGTGGTAATGAAGGGGGAGGAGGGCCGGCTGGTAGGGAATGATAGATTACCTGCTCCGTAATGCTATAAGTTACTATGAGGGAAACACTAACTTGAGGTCCAAGGCGGTGTGGCTTTCACTGTCTCCATCTACACTGCACACATGAACTGGAGGAAGGACACAGAGAGACAGAGAACACATGAAAAAAAACAACATATTATTGTATTATAACAAAGGGATGTAATTTAACTGAAATTGAACTGAAAACAAGCAAGACCTAATTCCTAGTACTTCATGAAGCAATATGCTAATCTGCGAAGCAACAAATAAAACTTTCTTAAATTTCTTAAAAGATAAATGGTGCAAGGTTTTCATTTGGAAGTATTCTAGGATGCCAAATTACCCAATTAACTGTGAAAATATAAGAAATTCTTGACATTTGCAATTATTTAGGCCACGTTCACACCAAGTTTGTTTGGAGAGGTTTCTTCAAACTCATTTCCTCCTTCGGTGCAGTTCATTTAGGTGGGTGAGAACAATGCTGTTTATGAAATAAATGCACTTAGATGCCTGAAAATGCAGGTCTCTGTCCTCTTCCAAGTGGACTTAGGTGTGGATCGACAGGCGAGAGACAAACTATAAAAAACAACTGCGAATACAAGGCTTTATGAGTATAAATAGGTCATATTCAGCTATTTCTTTCTGTGTTCTTAAATACAGTAAAGACCTCAGACAAGTCCATCATGCTTAGCCTAAGTCACAGGGAGTGGAATCAGATTTGTTCTGTCTCCCCCCCCCGCTGTCGAAATCTCCAACCTGGCAGGATGACAGGCCACCAAAACCCTGCCTATTAAATGAGTCATTTGTAAGTGACTTTTGTTTACAAGCCCTGGTTCATGAATAATTTGGTGGTATGCACCATAATGAACAAATTCAAAAATTTCCGCATTGGTTCAGCTCAAAGAAAAACGATCGTACAAAAAAAAAAAAAAAAAAAAAAAAA
>OMKZ01002142.1:6684-19874 GCA_900302535.1 Neoniphon sammara | reverse complement strand
AGAAATGAAATGAAAAAAAGAAAAAGAAATGCACAGAAAGCATGTCTCCATTTTGGGGAGATTTAAGCACGTTTTATTCAGCCTGTTTCAGCAAGACTGTGAAACGGAGACTGCTTAGTTTAGCATAATAGAGATTCCTGTCAGATCCTATCAGGCTCTGATGTTTACAGTCACTCATTGATGGAATGACAACAAGCTGCAGGAAGCCGCGAATGCTGCTCTAAGGGTTTTCAAGACGAGGAAACTGCTGAAATTCCAAGTAAAATCCCCCCATATAGACAGGAGCATATGATATTATCCGACACCGTTATCCTGTAAGTGCAGAGGAAAAATGTGGCTACGGCAATATGATTCTAATACAAAACTAACAAGAAGTTTGTTCAGATGAACATGAAGTGGAGATGGCTTATGTTTTTTTTGCTTTTCCATGCGTCTGCTCTAATCTAGGTCACAATTGGATCGCTCACTCCTGTGCAGAAAGTAAATCCACCCAACGATCGCAGAAGGCCTTATCCTACTGTTTACAACGGGGGCCTGATCAATATCCGCGGGAGGCGCTCAAATAAACAAACCATAAATGCCGGGGTTTCTGCTAGCCTCTGAGATTCCGGCCGTAACAATGATTAATTTTAACAACCTGAGCTAATTGTCTCAGAAACTTTAGTTAACAGCCAATATGATCTAGCCCCGGGTGCTTTTCTCCTCTGTAATGAAGAATAATGAGCGTAGGAATTACCGCTGGCACTTTTTTTTTATCAGGGGAGATTTGTGGAGAGCACAGAGGGCAGGGGGATGTGAGTCTGGGAATGAAGAGATAGACTGGAACGTATCAGCCTGTCTGTCTGTCTTTCTGTCTGTCAGGAAGGAAGGAAGGAAGCAAGGAAGGAAGGGGTAGAGCCTTGTGTTTGGCTCCAAATCAAATCTGGACCTCTTGATGAACATGAGGGACCCGGCCTTTTGTCCTCGCCTTGTTTCTTTTTGATGCTGGGCTCTCTGCTGCTCGCTCTCTGAGGCTTCCCTTAAAACCTGAGCATTTTTTTCTGTCTTTGTAATGATGGATAAAGATATTGTCCTCCCCTCCTCCTGCTCCTCCTCCTTAAACTCCCACTCCCCTTCTTTCTACCTCCCTCTCTCTCTCTCTCTCTCTCGCTTCCCCTCCCTGTGTGCCGGCACATATAGAAGTGTATAACACCGGCGCTCCTGTAGAAAGCGGCTTGGCCTGAAGCGGTGCCTGTGATGCGCTTTCCATCTCAGCTGTGTGCTGGAACACCACCTGAGGCTGTAGATGAGACCTCTCCACAAGTGGCAGAGCTTAAACGTTGTCTTTTATCTACACCATCTCTCCCCTAGTGAAGTGAGCAAGAGCAGGGAGAGAGAGAGGGAGAGGACCGGCCTGATCCCTTCTAGCTGTTCTCAGACAGAGAAGAGTGCATGAACCGCACGGTGTGTACTCCAGTTTATGTGGAGGAGGAGACCTTGACATGGACTCGCAGCGCGGCGTACACTGCTGTCATCATGAGGCAGTACACTGTGTGAATAGAGCTGTAATCGATTTGATGTATTCCCTTTTTCATGCCGCTTTCATTCCCTCGTCAGCGGTATACGCCGTACCATGAGTACAGGATACATTCTTAGTACTTCCTTGTCACCTCCTGCACTTCTTGCTATTTCGCCGTCGTTTCTACCAGCATTGGTATGGCTGGTGCGGAGTTGTGTGGGATTAGTATTGTTATCACATTCCTCCTTCGCCAAGGTGCAAAAAGACCCTGACCTTTAACGTAATCACCCTAACCTACACAGTATCAGACACAGCACAAGCATATCCATATCCCTCCCTGCCTGTAGTCTAGCACCTTGGGAGAGTCGATAGATGTAATAAAAGTTATTAAAGCCGTCGAATTGAATATGTACGTTACACTTGAGACGCAGTTAGGGTCGCTTGCCGAGAACTTAAATCCAATCCCCCGCCCCCCCCAACCCTCGATCTCATTCGGCGTGCAGCAGGCAACTCCATTACTGGAAAGGTTGTTGTTTCTCTTGCAATTTCTCGAGAGAGGAAATTGGCAGCTTTCTCTCAGCCCATTCCAGCGTGCGCAGGGGGACCTGCTCAGATGCCCCTTAAAACACTGAACTCCAATTCAACCACAAGGCTTGATGGGGACAAGCTCTGGCTAGAACTCCACATTCCTGGGTGAAAGGCCTATGTGTATGTGGATGTGTGTGTGTGCGTGAGTGTGTGTGTGTGTGTGGTGGGGGAGGAGGGGAGTGGAGGACGGGATTGAAGCACATTTCTCTTCACTATGCCAACAAACATTCAGAGTTCACAGCTTGACCCTGTACGTGCAGTGGCCGTCGTACTATAGAAACTACTGCTATGGCGCAGAAGCTGTTTATAGGAATGCGGTGAGAATTAATACTTGTACTATGTTGACGCCTTATTGGAGAGATGCAGAGTCTGACTTGTGAGCTCGTCTTGAGCGTTCACGCGTTTGTTAAAATCTTTGATCAACCGTCACAGCTAACAGTGACACACATTTGCAGGCAAGCAGCAAACATTAAAGCTAGAGCTTGCCTGCCGTATGAATGAACTGAATAAATGTGTGTAGAGAAGCTAATGTAGTCCATCAGGGGACCTATAACAAGTACTCTTACTGGCAATGCTTCCATGATGAAGTCCATGGTTGTCAAAATCTTCTGCCATGATGAATTTGTGTGGCAAAGTGGGGAAAAATCGCGCAGAAGAAGAAAATTCAGAGTTTCTCTATGTATGAAATATGACCAGGAAGAAGACGTTTAAGTTTTTTCTAATCTTGTATTTATGGTTATAATATGATGCGAGCACATTACCAGGTACCAAGGCGATACAAAAATTTTGAAAATTACAAAAAAAATTGTGTTACGAAAACAACGCATGTTTTTAGTATTGTAGTAATGGTCAGATGAACGGGCTATCACCGTTTTAGGCTGAAAATATAATGTTGGACTCCACAAGGACATATCCTTTCCACTTATTTTCCTTGTTCTGCTTTGTTGCTGTTTTGCTCGCAATGCCTTGCTTTTCCAATGCCATCTTGCTTTTTTTCTTCTGCCCCACTGTTTTTTCTATGGGTTTGTATGAGGGGATCAATTCAGTGCGAACCTTTATAGTTATGTAAGGAGAGGTCGTGGGCAATTACGGGCAGTTTTGATTATTTAGTCTTTAAAAACACCACAACAGCGGTTGTACAGTTCAGCGAGCTTGGCTCACAGTGCTCGCTGGATGTGTTTTGTGTCAGTGTAGGCTCATAAGTGGTGTGTTCTTCTACTGAACAATAGCTCTATTCCAAATGACTCACACAGCCCACCGCTCTGCTCTTTTCCTCTTTGCGAAGATGCACTAGAGAGGGTCATTGACCTTGAGAACAGGCCTTGAAGAAATACATGTGCGGAAGTGGGAGCTGCTTTGCTGTACTTTAGAAAAAATACCCAACAAGAACTTCTCGACACTCAATAACTGTGCCGGGGTCACAAGTGCTTCACCGAGGAATTAAATGGACGGTGGAGGTCTTCTGACATCGTCAAGTGTCCGGTCAAGATGTTTCACAGCTCTAATGCTGCTTTTAGCTGTCAGTCAACGTCACCAAATGACAGAATGTCCAGCCTCTTTCGTGAACATGATTATATTATCAAATTATGCCATCACAATAACAAACAAATAGGTGAACAATATGTCAACATTAGACAAATACTTCCAAGTGGTCTGTTAATCTATGTAATTAATTTTACAGCCTCCAATTAATTTATGCTATCCTCATCAACTGGGTGAGGCAAGGATGCCGTTTTGTAAACCTGTAAATAATATACTTAATCATTCTTTAAAACTATCCCACATTAATCCTCATTAAAAATCTGTCAGTTTTATTGGCAACATTGAATCACATCTTTTAAAAGGCGTGCTTATGAATTGTGAATCATTTGTCTCTGCAGATGGAGTTGTGTTGCAGATACAGTAATGTCGTTCAAGTAGAGGAAAGCCTCCCTATCAATTCAAGCGCACACACACACACAGCAGGCATTAGCCCTGGAGCTGTGCAGTTTATTAAGCCAATAAGAAAGAATTACAAGCATCATCTGCAAAATAAAATCAAGGATAGCTCTTTGGTTATCGGATCACTCTCTCGCCCCGTTCTGAAAAAGAGCAGACAGTTAGGAATTCGTATTGCCGCTCCACATTTAATTAATTTCCACCACCTCAGGATATTGTGAGCCCACTTCTCATTCAAGCCTCTCATAAAATGACCATTTTTAGATTGTGTCTCTGTCACCCTCAGCCTCTTTTTCTCTTGCCCCTCTCTTTACTTAAACATTAACGTCTTTGCTGTGTGAAATCACAGTGAGCCTATTTTGGATGAACACTTGTTGCTCTGGTTAAGCAGAATGGAAGAAAAGTGAGTTTGCAGTTGAAAGCAGTTTTTACTGTGTCAAAAGTGACTTCAGACTGTGAAATGGCATTGCTTGTTCTGGTCTGTTTGTCCACACAGGAATGTCAGACTTTATAATATTCTGCTGAATGTTTTTGTGTCCTAAGCTGAGAAATTTACCATGAGTTATTTTTTTTGTTGTTGTTGGCCATATTAAGTATGTGCTGGGCCTGCAAAAAATGTATGTCAAGTGCCTACATTAAGTAAGCTTTTGAATGTGCCACATGCACTCATGTGACCAAAAGCAAAGTTAAGATGCAGAGGCAGGCAGCTTTGGTGGGAAAGAAGAGAGAGAGAGAAGAGAGAGAAACCTTACATAGACCAGATTTGAGGAAGTGTATCAACAAGCAAAATACTAAGGAATGGATTGACTTAGGAGAGAAGAGTTCCTGCTTTTGAATGTGAACGTGTTCTACAAGTGATCCGCTGGTTTAAAGGAGGAGAAGGAGTGGCTTCATGTGTTTACAAACAGAGTTTATGCTCTCGACACCATCTGGTGGTTAGAAATCGCTTAGTGCAGCTTTAAATGTGACCCAAACAAGCACCAACTGTGCAAAGTCTGTGGAGAGTTCGCCTTCATCTTGTAGATGTGCTCCAAAGTCATGAAGTAGTAATGCATTACTTGAATAAATTCTTATTACATTACTTTTGCTACCTGGTGAATAGTGTGTCTTTAATTGTGACCTCATGCTTCACTAGTAGGCGTAAATAAAAAATTGACCAGTAAAACTTTCACACTTATAAAAATCTGTATTTCTTTCCCTAACTGATATCTAATAATGCAACATCTACACCAGCTTAGGTCTATTGGCAGAAGGTTTTTGTTGGTATATGTTAAGGTGCAAAAGTATAATAAAATATGTTCCTCCTGAATTCAAACAATATAATTTTGTCAATAACAGTGATCATAGACAGTTTTATTTAATGGATAGTGCCTTGAGATGAATCATCTTGTTTTCGAGGGGGTCAAACAAATTTGTCATAGCATTTTGAAAAACTATCATTGTCCTTGTATTTGTCATAGTCATGCAGCCCTGGTGAGCAGAGTCATGGACATGGGTTGTTTGTATATTTGTATATTCCTGAACACATAAGTGACAGCCACAATACCTCAGCCTGCCTCTCAGGGTTTTAGACAAGCAGTGTTGTGGATGGTCCATTGAATTCAGCCAGGAGCCCTGTTGTGGCCTATGGGAGGAAACAGGAGCACATTAAAAGTGCTGATGAATCCAATCAGCCTGTTCGCAGGCATCCAACACAGATAGGCTAGTGCACTAAGCAGTGCTACTCAAGGGCTTAATTAGAAGGATGCTTGTGTATTGTTTGTTTTCAGGCATTAGTAAAGTCTGCGTGTCCTGATAATGGAATTGGCTGGGAAATGGAATCGTTTGGCCCTGCCTTCATGCTGCTAGGCCTGATACTGCTTGTCAACACCATTGTTTCCTCACCCTCCTGTGGAGCCCCTATCGATGTCAGCAAAGGAAGACAGCTCTGCAGCAGCCAGCCAACCCCTCAGCCAGAGCACTCAGGTTCGACTGTCAGCTAACAAGGCCCTCCATGCCGGAGAAGAAACTTTTGCATTAGAATCTGCCTCTAATTAGCAGCAGCTACAGTCCACCCCCTACCGCCTGACACCTCAAATCTCCCTCATGTGGAATGTATGCAAACAAATTTTTTTCACTCTTTCACACGGTTTTCAGACCAGCTATTGCATCACATCTTCATACCTCCACTGAAAAGCCGAGGCGTGAACGCCTGCAGAGCATGGCAGGCACGGCTGGGAGTCCGACCAGTGAGCGATATTTAAGTCCAACGCTGATGACATTAATTGAGTGTGAAAATTTATCTGTCATATATAAAGTATACCAATGATGTTTTTATCATTGTGTTGTCAGTGAGAATTATTTAACGCTATATTCCCTCTCTAGACGCACAATTTGGGGAATTGTTGGAATAATTATTATTTCTCCAAAATCTACCCTAAAGTAAATTAGTTTGAATTGAAAAATAATCTGTCCATTATTTTTTTTTTCAATTAATCAACTGAACATTTTGTCATAAAATGTTATGAAGACAAATGCCCATCACAAGTTACAGAGCCAAAAGCAATATTTTAAAATTGCTTACTTGGTCTGACAAGGAGCCAAACAAACAAACAAACAAACAAAAAAAACCCTAAGCATTCATTTTATAACAATATGAAAGTGAGAAAAGCTGTAGCATTTGTGAAGCTGTAACTAGCAATTGTTTGGTATGTTTACTTGATTATTTGCTAAAATTATTAATTGATAAATATAGATGTAAAAATGTAGATGTAACTGTTGAAAACTGACAATGGCAAATCAGTGTTTCTGTTGAGCCCAGGCAGGCCATATTGTAGTGGTAACAGCAAGTATCTGCTGACTGATGAGGAACTGATGAAGATGTAGAGGAGGTTGCCTCCCTGGTACACTAAAGCTCAACAAAATGCGTCACCTGGGAGAAAACTCAGGTAATTGCGCAGCATTTTATTACTGAAGACTACCATTGTCTCTCCTCATATGACTCATTCGCAAATGTTAGTCTTAAGCAGGTCAGAGATTGATATTTTTGCTGCTTGGTATCCAGTATTAAACCCCTGATGCATGGCACAGATCTGGCACAGTGATAATGGGTGGAAAAAGGAAAGAAGAAGGGAAAATAAAACAGCTGCTTGGACACAAGTGGATTGGAGATGTTTGTTACATGGCAGATGTAATGTAGAATAGTTTAACTTTTTAACATTCCTTTTTTTTTTAATGCAGGATATTCTCTTGAATATGGTAGTCATATTGATATTTGCAGTCTTGCAGCCCTCAGTCTTATCTCCACACTTGGTTTCACTTGATTTCAGAGCTTTGCAAATGCAGGACGAAAGGAGTTTTGTTTGTGTTTATCTCATCTGTTCCAGCAGAGCTTCCTGTTATGAAATCAGAAGTGAAATTTAAAATTCAGCAGCTGGCTCTGAAGTCCTTGTGTTTATAATGATGTGTGCGACACAGTAACTTGACACTTGATAGCTGTCAGAGAGGTGTAAAATTGCTGAATACTTGGTGATACAAGGTGAAAATGAGTGCAGCGCCTTCCACTGGCTCGCACATCGCTTCAGCTTTTCTGATACAACTGGGCATACTGCACTGACAAATGGCAAGGATGATTAATTAATCGATCACCCAGGGTAGGCTGTGGTGTAGTGAATAGGGGTGTAATGATCCATCAGTCTGGATTGATATATTGATTCAGTGATCAGTGATCCAATATCATTGATGCAAAGTGAAAACATTAATCCATATCACCATTTTACATACACCTTTATTTTGAAATTCCCATTGCACATCTGTGTTTACCTGTATTTACTTATACCAGAGACGTTTGGAGTATAATAAGGTGACAGTGCAATCCATCAGTTCAAAATGGGGAATTACACTAAACACAAAAAATGGCGGCACAACAACATAAGACATGCTATCAGCCAATCACATGCTCAGATTTTGTGTACCCACACAGCTGGTTCCACACTGCTCAAATTTTATGACTCCATGTTGTTTACGATTTGACGGTATCTCTAAATATGGAGAGCAAATGACAACACATATGGCAGAACGGTAGATTTAGGCAGCTCCCCATTCAAAGAGATAGAGGCCTGATCTCATTGGTCGTGATTCTACTGCCCGACGGCGTTTCAGAGATGGTGCCAGAGTGTGCAGTCTCCTTATTATACCGCAAATGTCTCTTCCTTTTCCTATTTTTGTCACGTATAATACACCAAAGCTCAGCGCTTAACGCCACAACCCATGATTAAATCTGTAAAACCAGCAGTTTTTGAGGTAAATTCACTAAATACTCCAAATACTCAGTAAGTAAGGTAAATTTTGAATGGTATCAGTTTGTCAGAACGCATGAGAAGACACCAGACTAGCATGTTAATCGAAAAAGAAAAATCTCATTGGCTGCCTTTCATTGACGCCTGTGTGGGCTCTGTTTACGTCAACACTTGGTTACTGTGGTAATTCATGTCAGGTTAGTTAGAAAGTCAACCAGCCAAACCCAGACGCTTGATATGGGAGTAGCCGATGATTAGGAATTCTTTCACTGGGCGAGGCAGGAATTCAATCAGTCGGACTATGGGGCTAGGAAACTGGGCATCCGACACAGTTATGCTTCAGCACTTTTCAATTTGGGCTTGGCTTGCCTCAGCCTCCGGCCTCCAGCGTATCGTTAATGAAAGTCACATTAGGCATCCCCTCCGCCCTCCACCGAACCCCCAACCAGTAGGAGGTTTTCATAGCTGTACGGGAGGCTAATGTCCTTAGCTGTATCCTGCGTGGGGTGTCCTGCTCTCCTGCGCTGTTCGCTGGTTGGCTGCTGGCTCTGTTGGGGCTTGATGTCCCCCGGCTGTCATGCTGTGGGAGTCCCGACTCTGCTCTGCTCAGAAGACATCAAATGCAGAGGATGGTGGACATGATAGCCTGTTTTCTTTTCTGTTCTGTGTGTTTTTAACAATTTACCCTTGATTATTGATTTCTCTGCAAGGAATGATGAAGGTAAATTGCTGCCCTTTCAGTTTTACAAGACCCTTCTTCCTTCCCTTGCCCCCTTCACTGACCCAGGCCTTTCACTATAATCATCTTGATTAATGATTCATGATGTTTATGCTGCTCCCCTCCTTGCTCAGGGGGGCTCTTGTGTAGCAGAGGTCATGGATTCTTACATTCATCTGAGTTCAGGGTAAATTAGATGGATGTGTTAGGTTTCCTCACACTGTGACCTCGGCCATCACCAGAGCGTCTATCACAGTTATATCCAGACCTACTTTCCCAGACCTTTGCTCTGCAGCCATTGTGAAATGACCATGGGGAGTCCCATACCGTGAAGGCCAGCTTATGTTGCCTAATTGTGTGTTTCTATGGTTCTGATAAATGGCTTTTTAATAGACGTATTTCTTGTAAACCTCAATTGTGCTTGCTTGAGGCAAGTTTACTCACTCCTTAGCCTGGCTGTATTTAGGTGATTTGACCACCCAAGGTCAAATTCCAAAGTAAAAACACAAATCTTTTTTTTTTTTTAACCACGGTTCCTGATGTGCGTCTGAAACTGCCTCGTCAAACAGCTGCTGCCAAGCTGTCAAGCAGTCATAGCTCAAAACAGGATTTAGTCTGTTTCCCCAAACTGTCACCCTGGAAGCTCAGCGAAATACCAGAATGATTTCGCCGTGTGATGGCTCTGTGCTCCCAGTGTTACACAAGCAATAGCATGGATTTGATGACTTCAGCACCTTTTAAGAGTGTGCATGTATGTGAACGTGCATGCATGAATGCATACTGTATGCGTGTCCATGTATATCTGTATATGTTTGTCCATGTGCATGCACTTATGTGTTTTGTTTTTTTTTTTTCTCTTTGTGTCACGTCAATTTATCTTGTCACATTGACAGATTAACACATTGGCAGTGGGACTCCCGTTTTTGGATCTCTCTTTAGGGGCCCCTGGTTTTCGCCCCGGCTTTCTGCTTGACTTTGTTGTCTGTATCAAAAAGTATGTCACCTCTCCTAGCCCCCGGCTCCGTTTCCATACTACAGCTGTCAAATTAAATCACACTCATTTGTCTGTCTGAGAGACAGGATGTGAAATAAAAGGTCTGCATGTGCATTGTGTTCTGACATGGATGATAAGGCGAGATGGGAGATGGGAAAAGACCAAGGAAACTCAGAAGGGTTTAGAGTCAAAAGCCTCGATGCAATATTTATGGATGGTGCACATGTGGGCATGCACACAGAACACACACACACACCCACACACACACACACACACACACACACACACACACTGTGGCTCTGGTAGGTATGTGTACTGTGAGTAATTCATTTCAGGCTGGCAGCGGACTGCTCCCCTCTCTCACATCTTGAGAGGCTGTATAAAACAGGGTGTGGAACGTGTGGAAACTGTGAACTTCTGTCTGCAGCTGCCTGCACGGTGCCTCGCAGTGTCAGCGGAGACATGCCGCAGTAGGAGAACTGACGATTTGTGCCGGGCAGCTTAATGAAAAGCACTGCGCCATTGAAAATTTTTAGGTGCCAAACATAAACCACAGCTTCACTTGATAGTTTGATTAGAACCTATGAAGTTGATGAAGACCTACATCGTGGATTCAGAGGCCATTAGGACTTTTCTCGCTGAATTAAAAGAGATTGATGGCTCGGGGGAGTGTAAATCATGAAGTTTCTCACGCTGACTCAGTGTTCTTGCACGTACCCCTCCCCGCTGTTTTCTGATTTATGGTTAGTCTGGGCGTTTGCTGAATGTTGGTGAACGCTCCAGTGTGCACCAAATCATTTGGCCCATGAGAAATGACAACAGGAGCAGGAAGTTGACACATCATTCACTCTCCTGTCATTCTTCTCCACACTGTGCTAGACATGTTGTTCACTATATGTGACATGCCAACAAGCTTATAGAGCGCGTTGAACTGAGATGAAATTAGATGAACTATGACAAGACGTCCAGTGATGAGTGGTAGTAGTGATCATTATCCTTCTTAGAGAAAACCAAGTGGATTCATAACTTCACAACACATGTGGTATTTTATTTTGTACAATTTAATTTGATTAACTTGACTTTTACTCTGATGAACACCAATCCATAATGCATTTGTTTCACAAAGATAACTTGATTAATCCTGTCATGAATAATCTATTTGCTGGCGCCTGCTGGTCAGCCACGGGTGTTAATATTGTGTAGAAACTGCAGTCTATACATGTTTGATGGCTGATGAAGCAGTGATGTATGTCTCATGACGTCTCGCCTCTCATTTATCCTCTCAATCGTCATGATTTGTGTTTGGGACTGTGATGATGTGCTCAGCATTCTGTCACCTGCTGTGTGTGTGTGTGTGTGTGTGTATGTGTGTGTCCTCCTGCTTGTGGTGAGAGCTAAGAAGCCGAGCCCTTGGTGCAGAGGACTATTGCGAGCACTATGAGGAGCAAATATTCACTTTGCTCTCCATCATATGAGAGCGGGCGTATGAGTGCTTGTTCTTAATTCACTTTATTAATTGCTGAATGCACACAA
This sequence comes from Neoniphon sammara, assembly GCA_900302535.1. Taxonomy (NCBI): domain Eukaryota; kingdom Metazoa; phylum Chordata; class Actinopteri; order Holocentriformes; family Holocentridae; genus Neoniphon; species Neoniphon sammara. The sequence continues at coordinate 8,328 of OMKZ01002142.1, read as the reverse complement.
GTTCAAGTGCCACAGCTACTCCCCCACATTAGTGCTTTTAGTGCTTTCAGTAGGGCTGACCCTAATGCTTTGAAGCTTCGATCGTTGCCATGGTAATCGACGGCAAAATCAGTATTAAATTTTTTTTGTTCCTTTTTAACCCCTCCAGAAATATGAATTAGCCCAGCAAATAAGAATTAGCTTATTGAAATAATAACCCTGCATTAATCATTATGAATCACCATTCATCAGTTCTTCTCAAACAAGGATAATTAAAACTTACAGAAAACATATCTACCTGTTTAATGCCAGCTCTTGTCTGCCTGTGAAACCTTGTGTGCTGCAAGGAAACCTTGTGCATCTTACCAAACCTTGTGTTTGGTAAGATGTCCAGAAAGTCAAATTTTAACTTCAAAATTTGTGCAGATGACCCCCAAAAAGTTGAGTGCCAGATATGCCAAAAGAAACTGGCATGTCACAAATCTGGAATCAGTCTCTCAAATCACCTGAAAAATGTAAGTAGCTTCTCAGTTAAATACACCACCCACGCATTCTTATGGCTAACGTTGGCACGAACAAAAAACGAGATTAACGTTACCAACCATGTCTAATTGTCACCTGTTGTCATAGGAGAATTGGCAGGACATGGACGTTTCATCCACATCAAACACCGGCGCTTCACCAAAGAAACACTTGACTCAGTGATGAAAAATCCCGTTACAGATAACAGAAAGCAAGCCATAACTGATGCTGTAGTCTCATTCAATGCTGAAGACATGAAGCCTATCAATGTCGTGGAAGGAGAGGAATTTAAACGGTTAATGAAAACGCTGGAGCCAGGGTACAGCCTCTCTCCTGAGCGAGAGAATATCACCTGTGCGCTGACGGCTAGGCGCAATGACATAGAGGACAAAATATGTAGCGACATCGAGGCCACATAGGACGTATGGACCAATCAACAAATGGACGTGTACATGAGGGTGACGGCCCATTGGAGCAACAGCCACTGGGAACTTGGCTGCCATTTATTTAATGTGATTATTTAATTATCGCAACGAAGCTTCGCGTACCATCAGATAAGCTTTGTAGTCCAAAAAAAGCCGCTAGCTTTTAGGAGCGTCTTTTATAACCGGTTAATTGACTGGTGACCGACGCAGCTGGCAGTGGGAAGTAAGGGGGCTGAAACCTTTAGTGCGCTGAGAGAGAGAGAGAGAGAGAGAGAGAGAGAGAACGTTCAATCCTGTTGGGGGGTGTAGGAGCAAAGACAGAATTCCTCGCTGAAGATCATAAAAAAAAATAAAAAAGAAATATCCAGTCAACCCACAGGTGGTGCACAGATATCACACCGCGGTCCCTTGAAAGCGGTGACAGTGTAGCTGTGTGGTTTTCCCAGGAGGCCCAGAGCCGTTGTTCCAACACGTCCCTGTGTCAACGGTCCGCAGAGGAGCTGGAATGTGTTTATGACTCGACACGCAGACCTGCTCTGTTTCACTGGGGTGCAGAGCGGTGGGATCGCCTCTGTTTTCCCACTGCAGTCTCTTTACTTCCTGTCTGTCATATAAGACATGAGACAGATACAGAGAGATAATGATGATGATGATGATATTGATAACAACACTACACACATACTGACATTCTGCTAATTTTTTTTCATTAGAGCCCCTA
>OMKZ01002130.1:7510-21002 GCA_900302535.1 Neoniphon sammara | reverse complement strand
CGGCCTCAAGATGTCGCTGTACGTCGTTTGAGTTTGTGACGTTTTCAAGTCCTACACGACAAAACTCGGGACTCCTGTTTATTGACAAGCCAACGACCTGGCTGGAAATGCAAGTGTGCACTTTCTTATGTTTGAAGTTTTCTGTAGGCTTTTGTTACTCATGGTCAGATTTTAATCTTTTAATAAAATGCATACGTAATGACTGATACATTTGAGTTCATATTGTACAGCACAGCAAAATGTCAAGAGATAAATGAAAAATCCAACAAATAGTTGTGACCTGTCAAGGCATCTATTAAAATCACTAAGTTTGTTTAATTTATTGGAAATTAAATTCAAACTGCGTTGTACATATCTATACTGTACAATTATATAAAAACAGGCATTTACAAATATGTCGCTTTTACAATCAACTTAGATCCCAGAGAAACTTTGTTTGACATTTACTCTATTGCGCAGCCGCTTCCATATGCCTGCGCAGAAGTGGCAAACATGTTTGTTTGCCAACACATCTAACTGATTTCCTTAGCACTACAGATAAATAGTACATTTCCCTCAAAGCTGTTTAATTCAGCATGATTAAAATAATGCCTTTCCCACATTACTTTGGATTCTTTAGCATGAACGATGATGAAAACTACAGGATTTATGTCACCAAACATGCAAATCACAAAAAAATTCAAGACTGGCTGAATTTAGTGTCCACATGGAGTAAATGGAAAATGAATTGCAGTGATATACCGATAGGCTATAATAGCTGGCTACATTTGCTTTGTGCCCACCTATGGAATGATGCAGCAGTATTCCTTTTTATTCGTTTTCACCTGTTTTCTAAGGAATTCCCTGGTCTTCCTGCTGTTAATCACCTAAAAACCTCAATATGTTACTCATATGTAATTGCTAGGTCAGGCTGCCTCCAGCTTAATATAGACACAGACAGCATATGAGACCCTCTGTATGCACTTGCACATTCCCCTTGAATCAAATAAAGATCTATTCTAGTCTATGCCTCACCTCTGACAACATATTAGCCCATACAGTCCTCTTCTCTCGCCACTCAATTATTATCTATGAAGGAATGTAGAGAACTAAGGCAAGACTGACAGGTAAAAGTATGTACATAAAAAAGTATGAAAAAAAAACACACAGGCACATATTGGTTTGACTGAGTTTACTGTGCAAGACTTAACAGTCAACCATAAAGAATCATGGCAATAAGAGTGGCTGCATGCTGCTAGTCAGAAAGCATCTGTGTCTAAATATGTACAGTACATTCAAGTTTTATAGACAAATATAGGAAACTGATCACAAACTCAGGGTACCACTAGGCTACTCCTCTGACACAATATGAGTCAAAACATCAGGACTTCATTGCACATGCAAAATGAGCAGCAAGTTCACCAATATAATTTCAAAATGTTACAAAAATACTAAAATATGATTTTAGAGAACATTTACACGAATAAGTTTTCTTGTGGCACCCACACTATTAGTTTTTTTTTTCTTTCCAGCACTGGGCATCAATGAAGTTGGACAGATCAGTAGTACACAGCAGGACTATCATTGAGAAAATGAGTGCCATAACAATGCTGGACCTTGGCAAACTGAAGTGAAGTTCAACTCTGATCTGCACTCCCCTTTGTGTTTTCATCCTTCTATTTGAAGATATCACTGAGAAGAGGGACAGATCCTAAAGCTGCAAATGGAGCATTAGCCATTCAGTTGCTACTATATCTGCAAGGGTTTTCATTCAGTCAAAATGACTGCTTCTGAAAGTCATTATCCTATGACATATCCCCGGTGCTACACTCAAAAAGGCAACATTGCATGGCTAACATTGCATGACCATTCCACTTACACTCATCTGACACTCTTGTCAGAGTTAACATTTCAAGACAAGGATGACTAAAAATTCAAATTTCTATAAGTTATCATTTGTCAAGTATGGTAATAGGACTACACTGTAATGGCTGGTTTATCCTGTTCATAAAGGAAAAATCCACCCAAAAATAAAATTAGCATATTATACCTGTCATCTTGGCCTGTATATATGCATGTAAATTAAGTCACTCTGAACAGTAGAAACAAGACTGCAACCTATAATGTTATTATTTGATACTTTCTGGAGAAGTTCCAGTTACAATCAGATACTGTTTTTTAAAAAAACACTGTAACAGTGTCAAGGATGATTGTCCACCAAAACAGGTGCATGTTCCAAATCAGATCTGTTACCGTCAACATAAATTAAATCTCATTTAGGCGTACTATCACAAATATTCTCAAAGTTGGCCACCAGTTCACTGTCATATACTAATGGCAAGATGGGATCACTCTTTTGTCTAAATTCTTTGGATTACAGCTTAAAAAATTCCATTTTAGGGTGGATTTCCATTTTAAAGAATTGGCACAGGCCACACTGAAAAAAAATATACACTTGAATACTTAACTGACAGTCAATTGTCTGGCCACTATAAAATGGACAGATGGGTCGTTAATCTACATAAGCTGCTGTAAAACAGGGCCTAAAATTGAGGGAATATCTACTGAGATTTGTTTTGTTTTTTTTTATAACGCTGTACCATTGTGCCCCTTTTAGCATGGCCATTTAGTGACTCTTATACTTGGTGGATGGACAGAGATTGGTCATAGCTGCCTTAAGCGTCCCCAGTGGAATGAAACAGCCTGCACACAAATGGATGGCAGCATAACTTTGGGAAACCCCTGTATGGACGGCTGTTATACACAGATAACAGTTGGATGGAGAGGGGTTATTTGGCTGCTATGGTTCCAACTGAAAAGTGTTAAATACTTTCAGAGACCAAATTCCCAGACAGCCATGTCAGTAACTCCTGCAGAAATGCTCTCTTTAAACACAGACAATCAAACACAAAGAGAAACATCCTGTTCTCCTAAACTACTACAGATGTATGTTCTATTGAGTGTTTGTGTTCTGAATTACATGTCCTAACCTTTGGAACTTTAAGGGGTTTTAAGGCAGACATAAATCACTCATATTTAGACAGCAAGACTCAAAAGAGTGAGTTCACTCAGAGCGTGAGTCCTGCAGACAGTGTGGCGATCTGTGTTTCAGTTTCATGTAGCTCCATCAGTTCCACTGCTGCAGATTTGTCCGCTGTGCATCTGAGGGGGTGTGGCCTCCTGGTCCGTGTCCCTGACGAAGATCACGGCATCACCACTCACATTAATGAGACACTGAGCCTTGGGGAGAAAGGAGAAAGGAGGATAAGCTACACGGAAAGACTACTAACTGTCAGGTCTGAGGATGCTTGATAATTAAAAAGCCAAAGGACTGGCATACATTCTGAACAGGTAAATAGAGAACTCTATCTTTAGTAATATAACATGCAGAACTTTGAGATGAAAATGAATGGATGCGTGTGTGTACCTGGTTCTTGTTGGGATTCTCCATGAACACACATTCTTTCATGCTGTAAGAAACTACAGCATTGCCACCCAGAGCTGCTACATGGGCTCGAACCATTGCAAACACCTCTGCTATGAATGAATGGAGGAAACCACTCACACCGCCCTCCTGCAGAAGCCAAACAAATTATGTGTATAAAAATATGTCTGCACAAGGGTTGTCAAATGTCTAAAAGCCAAGTTGCTCCAGTGCCTGATGACATCAGAGCTGTTACACTCTTACAGCTCCTACCTCTCGTAGCGACGTTGTCTCTCTGATAAAGAACATGTTGATGATCCCAAGGTATTTAACAATGTGTGTTCCAGGCAGGAAAGAGAGCGGTGTCATCTTCACCACAGTGACAGAGCTGCCACCAAACGAGCGATTGGAGCGTAGTGAGCGGGAACGACCCTCGGGCAGTGGACTGCAGCGCTCCGACGATGAGACTACAGATGCAGACAGAGCAGAGAGGAGGCACAAACGAGGGAGGATGAGAAAAGAAAGGAAGAAGGACGGGGGACAAAAACAAGAGGGAATGGAGACACCACAAAACATTGAAAAATAATAAAAATTAAAAGCAGATATGAACTATGAAGCAGGACACAATGTGCAGTGTGTGGAATGCAATCCTGTGAGCGCGTGTAGAGCAGGAGTCACAAGTGTGAGTCAGTGTGTGCGCGCTTACATGTGAGTACAAACTGGCAATCTGTTGTATTAGATACACTTGTGACTTTACGTGCAGTGGCGTGGCGGCCTGGTGGCAGGACCACCACCTGGAAAGCATGTGCTGCCATGCATGTCATGCAGTTGAGGCAAACAGACAAGACAGTTACACAGTGTCTGCAGACAGACAGACAGACCTGGGCACAGCTGTGTATGTTTTTTTTTACGTGTGTGAATACAGTATCTGGGGTATGGTGAGGTGCATGGGAGGATATCTATATTGTGTACATCTGTGAGAGGCTTGAGAAATGGAGACGGACAGAGACAGCTATGAGCTGAGCTGGGCACATGTACATGAGCAAGAGTGTGAAAGATGTTCCATCTCCTACTGCAAGGTTGTCTGGTGCTGCTTACGTCCATCAAAAACGAGGAACCTTCAGAGCCAATTCAGACACATTAGATTGCAGTTTTCACTTACTGTACAGAGGACTGGGATATTACCAGATCTTGCAGAGTGGCGTCCTCCCCCGCCGTGATCTTTACTGAGCTGTATGTTTTCAATGTTGCAGGATCCAAGATGTGAAACGTTACAGCATTTGTATAGTCCTCTAAAAACTGGATAGGTTAACAGGAATATGGTCACTATGTAATGTTGAGTTATAGTCTGAGAAGAATAATGCAAGGGAACTGAAGGAGGTCACAGGTTGTACTCTATTTGAACTCCTATTACACCAAAAAAATCACAATCTACTTAGTAGACACAATAAGGCAAGGGCAATGAAAAACTGAAGGGTCTCCTCCAGCAACTGCCACCACATTGCTGCAACCCATCCAGCCTTTACAGATCTAAACAAGTGCCTAGGGGGGAAAGAGGTTAGACACTGAGCGGGAAAAAAAATCACTTCCTTCTATCTTGTCCATCATCACGGTCACCACGGCTACAGGGATTTGAGAGCCAAGCTGCTGATTGGATGTGGATCCCTCTGAGGGGCGGGGCTTCAACTTTCACACTCTAGCTTATAAGCTGGTGCTTGATTTTTACGATGCTCCGCCCCCCAGCGGCATGCATGGAGGGGTGTGTGAGTGTATGCGAGCATGTGTGCGTGTTGGCTTATGGAACTGTGTACTGTAAATGTGGGTATGATCACCAGAGCGTGCTAGAGACTGTGTCCTCCTACTTGTCTTAACTGATCCTCGTCTTATGGTGTGAGCTTTCAGCCTAAGCAGCTCTAGCCAGGTGCTGCATCTGTCTGCAAAGGAACCGTAATCAACGGAGGGAGCTGGAGAGAACACACACGCACACACAGAGCACACCATACACACGGCATACACATGTAGACAAACATACACACGCAACAACAACAATAACAACACATAAACGAAAAACAAAAACAAAAAATAACAACACAGGACCAAAAAAAAACAAACAAACGAACAGAAGAAGAACAGAAAAGAACAAAAGTGGATGAGGTCTGGGAGCGGTGCAGGATAACTCTCTCCGAGACAAAAGGATGAGAAATCAAAACAGAGCAGTGTAGTAGTTATGGTAGCAGGTAGGTGGGGGCATGGTGGACGAGGAGGAGAGCTTACCTCTGGAAGAGACGTTGGCACTCTCTGGGAAACCTGTCAACACACACAAATCATAATCTACCAGCGCACTTGACAGAAAGCAAGCAGTTAGTTAGCCTTCAACCCTTTGCCTGTGCCACTAAGGTAAACCAAAACCTCTTAAACAACAACTTCTATCTAAATTTAAATGTTCAATATATGAAAATGCTCCATACATAGGGTGACCAAATGTAAATTGGCCCTGTGTGGGACAAACACAAAGTTTGTGCAGGATAGACAGTGTCCACTTTGTTTGTGATACGATGCCAGAATGTAGCTTAGAGAGCTTTAATATAATGCATATCTGGCTAAATTAGAACTATTTCCCGTTTATGCGCTTTTTATCCACTAGTCAGAGAAAAAAGATAACCATGGCTTGATTTAGAATGATTGATAAACGTCAAAAAAGAGAAGAGGTCAACAAAGATCTGCTGCAAGATGCACACTGCTGGATTATACATACAGGCTATTATACTTGTTATAATATCAATTTGTGTCCTCTTTGGGGCCCTTAAGTCACCAGACCTGTATGAATGGGAATGATGCACTGTGTCCCTGTCTTGGTGTACCTTTGCTTTTTGGTAGTAGTTTCCATGTTTTCATAATATTCAGACTTTGTTTTGGCTCTGGTTTCCTAGTGGCAGTAGTGGTCACAAGTTAACATGTGCTTAACCCCACGTGCCCAGTCTGATTGACCATCAACACAGCCCCGGTATGACAGCCCTCTCTGCTCTCTACACAGCCACTGTATTAAAGCTTCTGTCCTGCAGTGGTTTGACTTTAAAAAACTAGAGCCAATCAAATATCAGGACATCTGTCTCAATATGTGGGATGCAGGGTAAGAGATAAAAATGCTGTGCAGTGCAACACAAAGCACGACACCTGGTCACCCTATCCATATTGATGGGGTATTCTAGTTACTACGTCCAGGTATTAATGAATTAGTGAATTTAGATTAATTAATCTAAATTACACATATATAACACTATGGGCTATGAGACACAACTTTTTATTTACCTGCTGGAGGTACCATAACCAGCTGATTTTGGCAGATTTTTGCAGCCGGGGTGAGTAAAGAGACTGTACCTGAGGTGTTAGTGGAGGAGATGAGCACTGCCTGTTAGTAAAGTACGGCAGAGGAGATGGTGAGGGAGTAATGGTGAAAGGTTAAAGGCTACCTGGGACTTTGGCTAACGGCTGATTATGGGCGGACGACGACTCTGCGCATAGCTCCAAGGGAAACTGCAACTGCTCTTCGTTCTCACTGCCTCCTGAAAGACAAAAACATGCAGATACATGCACAGGTTGGTGGCTCAGCCACATCTCAAGCTCAAACTACAATAGCAGTGATGTTTGCTGGAATGATTTACTGTTTAAGGTCATAAGGCCATAACCAAACAGACCTTTGGTGATGGCCCTGTCTACTGGCTTCTCCTGACTCTGGTCCTTATCAAAAGTCATTGCAACTGCTGTCACTGCGACCTGCAAGGAGGGGAGGCAAAGAGAGATACAGCAGAAGGTGGGAGAACGTAAGGAAAAACTCAAGGTATTGTGGCTATTACTATCAATTATGTTTTCAACACAATTTCACTAGCCTGAGATGCAGCGAGGCAGTATTCATAATGACTATCACCTGTATGAGTTCTTCCTCTGGTACTGCTACAGTGAAGTTGAGATGACAAAGACAGCAAGGGATCATGGAACGCAGCTTGAAGTACAAACTCTGTAACAAACACATTGCATTGCAAGCTTGTAACTCCCAAACAGTTTGAGAACACAACTACTATGTGTCCTGTGGAGAGAAGTATAAAACTCTCCTTTATCCACCATGCGCAATACAAAGAATGTTTCTTCGGGATGTTGCAACAATACTTCATAAACAAAGTGCACGGCACCACATATAGCCTACTTGTTGACAAATAAATTGGGTTTCTTCACCTTTAGCAGATTCTCACATAGGTCGGTGAAGATCTTGTTCAGGCCTTGATTAGTAAGATTGGCATTACTCAACCTAAAGACCCTCACTGATGTAAACATCTGAAAGACAGCAACAAACGAGAAAGAGATTAAAGAAAAGACATAACATTTTTTTTATAAACAAAGAAAGAGCATTCAATGAAGATGACAAGTGATGATGATGAGAGAGGGTTTATTATAGTCTGTGAGCTCAGCAACGGTGTGAGAGTGACCTGTAGTCCTGAAGTCCAGTTGTAAATCCCAGGCATGATCTCAGTGTTACAGCTGTAGAAGCCTGGGGACAGAAAAATGGAAACACAATCAGGGAAGGTAGAGAAATGACAGGATAGAGGAATAAAAGCACTGACCTTATCAGGAGGTAACTGACTGAGTACATGCAGTGTGTAATGATGTAGTATAGAAGCTCTAAAATGGGCTATTGCCAAAGACAGGGTGGGACATACCGGCAGGGGTAGGGGCGTCAGTGAGGAGGGAATGTATGTCCTCCACAGCATCTGTGTCATCAATCTACATAGAGTAAAGCAAACAAATCTCAAACGTTAGATAGTTTCACACATGAGCGGGGTATAAACCTCTTGTTCCGTATGCATGCATACCTCGAGGACGAAGGCGTCCTTCTTGCCGTGGGACAGATCCAGTTCTGACAGCTCGTCTGAGCTCTCTGAGTGGGAGCGGAAAAGTCTGGAGCGCTGTCTGGGCTCAGGGATCGGAGAACCCACCGCTTCCTCCGTCAGCTCCTGAAAACAAGGGACACCCAAGATGAGCAGAATGGAAATCAAAGACAATACCAAAACAGCCCCTAGGTGCGTCCCACATGTGTCCAGACTGTACAGCAAGTAGAATGACTATGTTAATAACAAACCACATGCTCGCACTCTTATGTTCCCGAATTATACCACTAGACACTACTGTTAAGTTGAATATGGATCTGGAAGAGTAAAGAGTGGTGAAAAACACACCATAAAACAAAAACAGGTGAGTGTAAAATGAAGAAGATGGATGGTCGTATTACAGACATTATTAAACAGTTACAAAGGCTTTGAATAATGAGTCTAAGTGTGTTGCCCTTGAGAGGTGACTCAGGTGTGGGTCACACTCTTTGTCCTGCTCCCCAACGTCCCAAGTAAAGAGCTGTTATACAGAGTATAGCTGGCAGAGATTTTGTGATTAATAGAGTGAAATATTTGTCATGCTTTGCTGCGTCTCACAGCTGGAAGTGGGCATGCTCAGTACCATGTTTATGCCGTGGAACACCTCGGGGTCCAGGGCAAATAATTTCTTTATGACCAGGGAGAGACAAGAGGGATAAGTTCATCATGATGCGCAGAGAACAGTTCATATTCTGTATAGACATGCTTTTAATCACTGGGACAGCCAAGAGTCTTTCATCTCCGATAAAGCCCAACAGGTCACTTCTGCCATCATATTGGGGCATTAAATTATCATGATCTAAAAGATATATATGTGTGTAAAACAATTAGGACTGCAACTAATGACTGTTTTCATTGTCAGTTAATTTAGCCATTATTTTTTGGATTAATAATTTTGTTTTTTTAAGTGTCAAATATGACAAATGCTCATTGGAAGTTATACCAGAGCAAAAAGTAATGTTAGCTTCCTTGGTTTGAGCAGCAGACAGAAAATATAGACCCTCAAAGTATTCATTTTATTATATAAGAATGGAGAAAAAAAAAATCTTAGTATCTTAATGATCTTAGTGAAGCTGTAATCAGCAAATGTTTGGGATTATTACTCGACTAAAGCAATTAATTGATTTTCACAACTATAATCAATTCTGTCAACTGAACAATCGATTTATCTACTCATTTCAACAATAAAAATCAATCAGCATACATTTAGCATAACATAAAACTTAAATCAACCTGATACATCATAGTATAATACCATAAATGTAAACAATATAACAGCCTAAAAATCCACAGAGATATCACCATTGTCTGTGATCTGCGGGCCTTTAAAGCATTTGGGAAATTTAGTTTTTGTTTGTTGTATTGTTTTGCTTTATAATAATGGCCTGAAATAAAGCGAAAGATTTAATTTTTTTCCAACACATCTGAACAAACTCAAACATAGCAAGGATAAATTTGACCTTTTGCTCAAATGCTTATTATTGTTCTGTTTTTTTCTGTTGAAGGGTCTCACCTGACACCTCATGACACCTTGGCTGTTCTAGTGTTAAAAATAAAGCACTGTATAGATCTACTTAGCAATCTGGTATAATGTAATGACGGGCACTTAGCAGATTGAAAGGCCGAACGATTAAGTCACTGAACATGCTTGTTCTGTGCTGGTGTGTCTCACCGGTGGGTTTATCTGATAGAGTTCTTTGTTCTTGGCTATGGTGTCGTTGATCCTTTTCTGGATGGCCAACATGTGGTGCTCATTGCTCAGGTCACCAGGAGTTTTCCCCGCGATCTGGATCCCGCCTGGTGTAGGCAGGGCTGTCAGATAGACTCCTGTGGCAGACTGAGCACACATACAAACATACACTTTACGAACATGCTTCCAAAAAAAAAAAAAATCTATGGCTGACTTCCCACACGTCACACAAACTGAATGTTAACTTACAGCCAGGCCAAGCAGCATGTTCTCGCCCACACTGATCTGTATTCGCAGGCCAAACAGGGCGTTCATGCTCCGAAGCTTCAGTTTGTTCATCAGTTGAGTGTGCAGCTCGTACTCCATGAAAGGCAGCAGGTTGGAGATGGCCGTCGCGTTCACCTCTCCCTGGGCCTTCTTCTTTAGACGACAAAGCCTATGAGACAAACATCTGCATTAACACTCCTTGGTCATAGCTACATCAAGAGGGATACATCCCAAAATGCTATGTATGCAAAGTAAAACTGATTCTATTACGCAAAATGTTATCATTTGCAGGGTTCAGGATAACAAACAACTTCAGTAAAATTTAATACTGACTTGTTGAAATGGTAGGTGCCATGGTTTTCCAAATGGTATATATCTCATTTGGGATTGAAACATTCCATTTATTTACTTTTGTATGTATGTATGCATGTATAAATGCATGAAAGTGTTTATTTATTCATTCATTCATTCATTTTCTGGTAGAATCATAATATATATATGTATACATATATAATGTATGATGATGTACCATATACCTTGAAATGATAATCCAATAAAAACACAAGTATTAAATGTTTTGCATGCAATATGTTTTACCTGGCCTGGATGAGGCAGCCCTTCCCTGTGACAGCTGCTTCTGGTGGCAGGTCAATAGTTGTGAAAAGCACATCAGGAACCTTGAAAAAAGAAACCACACTTAATTCGCTTCAGTACATTCTGTACACAGGACAAGCAAACAACTCTTGAACAGTCAGAGTGTTTAATGTAATTTAGCGGGAATGTGTATTTGAGACCTTTTGCCGTCTGCAGTGGTAGCAGTAGGTAAGCTGTGCAGGAAACGGCATGTTGAGCTCATCATAAGGGATATGACAGAAGCCACAGCTAGGGGGAGACGGCTCCTCAAACCTGGGGAATAACACACAAAGCCTGATATCAGCATCCACAACTCTCTATCAACTATACTGACAACCAGCTACCTATCCAGAATTTATAATAAATTTCTGAATCCAACTTTACATTAAATGTGCAAACACATATACAAGAACAAACCTGTGGTCACTGCTTCCGATGTCTAGACAGCCTTCACGCATGTATCGAGGGTTCAGGATGGCCGCTGTGCCTGACGCTGACAGGATGCACACCTCCTCACTGTGTGGAGGGGGACATCAAGATAAACAGAGGAAGGGGGAAAAAGTAAGAGAGGGAAATGTAAATTTAGCTTATGTGATAAAGCCAAATAAAATTTAGTAAACTGTTGCGGCACAAAGTGATTAAACAAAAAGCACAGAGAACAAAAATACAGATTAAGTCTAGAAGAGAGAAATGCCAGACTGTAAGATATGAAGCCCAGACCTTAATATGTGTGTATCCATCTACATACCAGATGCTGGTGCTCTCGCTATATCCCACCACAGCATGGCAACCGAGGGCTTTGGCATGAGATTTGATCTCCTGGCGAATCTCCTCCCACCATGCATCCCGAGTCTCTGGTTCATCTGCAAAACACAAAATACTGAGTCAAACACAATCTCAGAGTATTTCCAACTGACTGAATCACCTATCAAAAACTCAATGAACAATAAAAGCTAACACTAAACCTAACTAATACTGCCATCCAATATAAATACACTATAAACTGATACAGAATGACAGCCCTAACTAGTTCTTAAACCATTAACTGTAAGCCAACTTACAGAAAACTGACAGACTAAAATACTGACTGCCTTCACTTACCAGAAACTAAAGAGACAGAGCAAACAGTACAGTGTTTTGTGTTTGCTGATGATTTGTATGGATTAAATAGTGCATCAAAGCAAGCCAAAACCACTTAACCAACTATAAGTTTTTTGAAACAATGTGACAATGGAAATGAGCACTAATTTATGAGGATTTATGAGGGTGATGATGAAGGCAAAGTAAGAGGTTGGGTTAGTTTCACGTTTGCATTGTTCTCTTTGGCATTCCTTAAATGCACGTTATCTCAAATTGATAGTCTCTCTTCTCCATGTCTCCTTTTCTTCAGCCACAGTGACAGACAGGGGATGGGCAGAGTGAGAAATAGAAAAAAAAAACAGCCCATCGTGGCTTGATTTTGTCTGGCTGATAAATTCGTCTACTTAACCAGCCTCTTTAATAGGCAGTGAAAGCAGGACTCTATTCTGAAAATCTAGCCAGCTTGAACAAGAGTAAATGGCTGATGAATTTTAACTTTGGGAAATAAAAGCCACTGTGGCTGGTGTGTAAAAAAAAAAGTTTGTTTCCTGTCCTTGGTGACAAAGTGAAGAGACAAGGAACTATGCCATTTTCAGTTTATAGGGATTGAGCCTTCATCATACTCATGGACAATCTATGAAGGCTAAACCATGGGTGTGTTTCAATAGTCTCATGAGGCTTTGTTCCAAACACCACCTCTGTTTCATTTGCATTATTCAGAAAAGCCTGGATGAGTGAAATCTTTAACGTGGTTGGGATTTAAATTTCACTCATTCGGTAGTTCTGGATTGCTGAGTGAAGAAGACAAGAGGTAAGCTACATCAGAGTATTGAGCTGCACCCCATGACTCCCTGGGAAGGCCACATGCTGACAGAGCCCCAGAAAGAGAAAGAAACTAGGCTACTAGGTGAGGGAAGAAAAGAATGGGAGAAAAAGGGAGATCAACTGAAAAGATGAGTAAATAAAAAAATGACTGATGGCCGGGCGTATCAGACCAACGAGTGGGTTCCTTTAGAACAGAAGCAGCATGTCACACAGGCACAGGCACACCAACGTGCACGCTCATGGGCAGAGATGGGCCATATTCATCCACCACAGAGTCCATAGAGCCTTGCCTAGATAAAGAGTACAACTACAATCCCCCATTTTCAAAATCAAACTTCCTCCATTCCCCAAACTCACCTCTTGCCTTACATCCCCCTCTTTCATCCCAGCCAGATCCATCCTCAGTTTTCTTATTAAACCATCACCATCACCCCATCTGATCATCCTCTCTTCCTTGCTTCCATCTATCCCTCTCTCTCCCTCTCTCAGTATGAATACGGCCCAGTGAGTTAGGGATGCACATGCCCGGTTCAGTGGCTATTTGTCAGAGTAAACCTCCTAAACCTCCTCTGGTCTAGACAGGTTTGACCACGATGCTGATTTGAGGAAGCGTTAGAACAGCGCTGGGACAACGTCAGGAGAGGAGCTGCAGCTTTTCTGTGCAGCAGGAGGAGC
>OMKZ01002128.1:7792-18200 GCA_900302535.1 Neoniphon sammara | reverse complement strand
TGGTGATTTTGGGAGTGTCTACCTGCTGCTGCAAGTTTGAAACACGGAAGTTTCAGTCTGACTTGAAATGCCACGGCGGCTCTTAGGCGGTGCAATAAATTAACTTTGCCTGGAGTTTACAGCTATGATTTGAGAACGCCGTGCAGGAGAAACTAAATCCAGCCTGTTAAAAGGCACCATCTGTTTTGGAGCGGGGTCAGTACACAGCTCTGGACTTTGACGGAGCGTACCGGGCTCCAGCGAGACTCCGACCTAATGTCATCCGCCGAGCCGATGTCTCTGAGCGGCCCAGTGCAGGGAGGGGGCCTGGGCCAAGGCGGCACAGAGACGTTAAGCTCCTCCGCCGTCAATCAGATCATGATGGAGTTCCTAGCATACTTTGGCAGAGCGATGGTGGTCCTCTATCCCGTCTATTTGACCGGATACCTCGGCTTCAGCATCAGCTGGGTCCTACTGTGCATGGTGATGCTCACTTGGTGGAAGAAAAATCGCCAGTGGAAAGACACCCGGATCGGAACCGCCATTGAATTTGTGGATAATGAAACACACATGATCAACAAGGAGCTGAGTGGCAAGTTAAACATGACAACATGGGTATGTATTGAGGCATGACTGATTTAACTCAAAGCATGGAAGGCAAGCTCACATTTGTACACGGCCAACCAAGGTAGAATATTTTTAACTTCATTTGTCCAGAGAAGGCATATCTTCCCAATGACCCATCGCTTGCCACTGACGAGCTGAAGCACCTGAAGGCTAAGCGCCTTGCTCAAGGGCATCTCGGCAGTAGGCCTATAGGAGAGGGCTGAAGTTAGTTGCTCATTTGCCTCAAGCACATTTCCCCAGCAGTTTGGGGATTGAAACCAACCAACTCTGTCACATTATAATGTCAGTGGATGAAGTAGGCTAGATAATGCTGAATCAATTAGTCATTTATCAACCTAATAAGTCTAGAGAAATGAATCGATTGTAAATGCGTTAATCTATTAAGCTAATCATTTATCAGGTGAAAAATGCCCAAAATTTGCTGATTACAGCTTCAGTAAAATGATAAGATTTGACTTGTTTTCTCCATTAATACTAAGGAAGCAATGAAGCGCTTTCAGTTAGGTTCTTCCTGTGAGCATCTCCATTATTTTTTGACATTGCAGAATAAACAGCAATCGATTAATTAATCATAAAAAAAAATTCTAGATTAATCCACACTGAAAATAACCATTAGTTGCAGCCCAAGAAGTGGAACAGCATAAGCTCAGATGTCATATCATACTTCATCCTTTGTCTATTTGAGATCATCAGTACATTTGATAGAACAGACATCTGATAGAAACACAAGGGACCTCCTATGTGGCAAACTTACCATCCCATGCCTAGTATTTTCTATACTCTAGGCTTTATTCAGACTACATTTTACACTCGTTGTCTTGACTACCAGTACACATTATTTGTATGAGGCAATGACATGCGAGACCTGGGCTAAACATGTCAGACTCAGACTGGTTCAGCCATATCATTTTGCAGGTTTCATTCCTCTTCTACACCACGCCCACACAAAAAACTTGACGTATGTTTACACGAAAGGAAAGAGACTCTACTAATGTCGGAGGAATGTAACATGCACAGGTGATTTGAACAGAGTGATTCAGTGTTGTTAGTGTGAGCTCCCTGTGTGTCTGTGACCGCTCTCACTTGCTGTTTGTGCGAGTGAGAGCAAGAGACAGGATTACATGCAAATTCTCTCAGACAAATGCTTTTGTTTCTCTCAGCTTCTCTGCTACCCTCAGCTTTGAATATATATATGTATACAGGAAGCCATGCTTACATTTCATAGCACTTAGCTCTTTTGATCAGTTTTAGGATTATATCATTATACTCTCACCATCAAAGACAGATTTCAGTCAGTGTGATCACTCTAGTTTAATGGCACAATGAATCATCACTTGTTGTGTATTAGTAGATGATACCAAACTTCTGTTACAGCCCACAGCTTTAAATCCACAGACAAGCTTTGGTAAGCCCTATGTGACAAACATTACTGCCCTTGTCACTTTAATTTTTTTAAGAACGAAACCGTTTCTGCTCTCATGGAATGTCAAATTTTATAAATGGGAATAATTTTAGGAATTAATAAAAAAAATGTGGTTGTGGTTTTTGTGATTTGATTTAATTGGACTGATTGCATAATGATTACTGTAAGTCATGAGCCATTTTAGCTATAGCACCATAATCATAATCATCACTGTCATCATCATCATTGTGCATGATGCTGTGTCACTTCATTGTCTTTTGGGCTGGACAATTAAATCAAACTCTGTTATTACTAGTTTTTGTAAAAACAGAACAACTTCTAACATAACTATCTTTTTTTTTTTGGTTTTGTTTTGTTTTCCACAGGTCCACTTCTCTGAGGTTGAGAAAGTTGACTGGGTCAACAAGGTACAGTAAGCTTCCTTTACAGTTTAGGAGTTGATACAGAACATATCGGGCAGAGTTGGAGGAATCCCATTCTGCTAAATCAACTGGGTGTTTTTGATTTGGCTCAAATTGGCAACATGGGTGTCTACCATGCAGAAAAGCACAGGAGTGACATTTAAGAATGTGAGAGGGTTCGGTTGCATGTTTGACACCTTTAACACAAATTCTTCCTATGTCACCGTGACTGTAAGTTGTTTCGACGCTCCATCACCACCAGTGCAGCTGAACCATTGTGAATCACACTGACCTTGATCAAGTAATATTTCCCAAATAGTTTTTACATTTCATTTTTAACTGTATACACATGGGCATGTTTGCCAAAGAAAAACACAATGAGTGGTTTTGTGAGGGTTGAATTTAGTATGACTCTCAAGTTTCAAGACTGACAACTGACCCGGCTCAATCTGAATTGTCACATGAGCCCCACCCATCCAGTACTCCAAGCAGATTAAAACAAACTCACAGAAGTATTTGCATTCACATATTTGCTATTAAAGGTGTGGAAGTGTATGCCATGTTTACAGGTGCTGTTTTGTTGTGTGTGGTCAGGTGTTGCAGCAGGCCTGGCCTTTCTTTGGAATGTACATGGAGAAGCTCCTTAAAGAAAACATCCAACCTGCCGTCAGGCTTTCTAGCCCCGCCCTCAAAACCTTCAGTTTTACCAAGGTCCACTTTGGACATATAGTAAGGCGACATCTTTACTTTTCCTTATTGCTTCAAGTACACTTTGCTCATTGCATCTAACAAGACCATTTGTGTGTCATACCACCGTCACATCCCACCTTTTGCTTATTCTAACTACATTTATTGAATCCACTGAAACCTTATTAAATAAGGGTGAGCACAATGACCCCTTTTTCAATATGTTTAGAGTGTAGGAAAGCCAAAATGGACATAAATTAGGGGAAACACTTTAGAGCCACTGTTGGTGGGATTTGGTCCTAGGCCATTAGTGGTATAAATGGCTTCAGACATATTAAATCGTAACCCCCACACCATTATCTGATCCTGTTTTAAGAGATGTCTCCTTAATCCCAGCCTCTCAGGATCACTGGAATGAAAGCGTACACCTTTGAGGTAGATAAGAGGGAAGTGATTCTGGACATGAATATAAGGTTGGTATGGCTGTATTGCAATTCTAATCATGTCTATCAGAGAAAAACACAAAGCTAATGTGTATTTGTCTTTCCACAAGGGACGCTGACACCATAAGTGTCAAATGAATCCCTTCAAAACAGTGTCTGTGTTGCCATTTTATGTTAAATGTGTTTTGTCTCTTTGCTTAAAATGCTTGTAAAGTCTGAATAAGACCACTGATGTACATGCGGCCCCTGTCTTTACAGTCTTGTTGTTCTCACACGTACTGTTCGCTTTGCAGTTATGACGGCGATGTGGACATCGACACCGAGGTGAAGCCACCCATCACTGCTGGTGTCAAAGGACTCAAAGTGGGCATCTCGTTTTTTCTGTATTTTCTGCGTTGCACATGACTCCATGTCCGGTCACCACGCCTCTGATAATTTGTTTCAGCTTCATAATACATATGCAGTTAAATGGATGGGTTCTTTAGGATTATTGTGTTAATATTTGTATGTAGTTTAAACAGTCTGTGAGCACTTTAAGTCAACCTGCCTTGACTCTTTCCAGCTCCAAGGTATGCTGAGGGTCATTCTGGAGCCTCTTATTGGTCAAGTGCCATTGGTGGGAGGAGTCACCTTTTTTTTCATTCGCCGCCCTGTGAGTGTCCATGGACATTTTCAATATCTTACAGTCATTAATTAAGCTATATGAGATGTAAAGGTCTGACTGATTTTTCAGACCCTGGAAATCAACTGGACCGGCATGACCAACCTCTTGGACACCCCTGCTTTCAGGTTAGTGAACCTGCATGAAGGCATGCGACTCTGAAATTAACGCAGTGTGTGGTTGGACAAAACGGCATGCCTGGCCTGGTCATGGTGACCTCATGATGTTAAGCTTCTTGGTTTTAATGCTCTTTGACTCCAGTCAGCTGTCAGAGGAGGCCATCATGGACATCATCGCGTCTCTCATGGTGCTGCCCAACCGCATGTGTATTCCCCTGATTGACCAGGTCAAAGTGGACCAGATGAGATTCCCACTGCCTCGTGTATGTAATGCACACATTAACATTTAATTGTAGGCATGTAACCAACATAGCAGAAGCCCCACTATTAACATTAAAATCAGACAGTGGTTAAGAGTGCATGGGTCTGAACAGCACTCTGCATGTGCTGTGTTAGCCTGTAAGAAGTAGAATATAAAGATCCTTAATTAAAACATTCCTTGCTATTATAATTTAATGTGCAGATGAAGACAGTGGTGGGTGTCTTTTCACACAGATAATAAGTGTTGTTGATACAGACTCATATAGTGCACCTCTGGTCCTCAGGGAGTGGTAAGGGTCCACCTACTGGAGGCCAGAGACCTGCTGGCCAAGGATACTTACATGATGGGCATGGTGAAGGGCAAGTCAGACCCCTACGCGGTGCTCAGAGTTGGCAACCATCAGTTCCAAAGCAAGACCATCAAAGAGAATCTGCACCCACAGTGGAATGAAGTGTATGAGGTAGATCCTTCAATTTAGGTGTTTTTCATTTTTCATTTACCTCAACTGAAGGGTTACACAGTCATCTATCAGTTGAGCGAATTCTACAACCTCTCTAGGGTGTCTGCAGGCCCTTAAAAAGTCTTCAAATGTCTTAAATTCAGTTACTGGGCCTTAAAAGTCATTAGGTAGTCTCACATTCAAATTTATGAGGTCTTAATTCCTACACACAATAT
Source organism: Neoniphon sammara (assembly GCA_900302535.1). NCBI lineage: Eukaryota > Metazoa > Chordata > Actinopteri > Holocentriformes > Holocentridae > Neoniphon > Neoniphon sammara. The sequence goes on along the minus strand of OMKZ01002128.1, from coordinate 12,923 downwards.
ATTTGACTTCATTTATCCATCTTTTTAAATTGTTTTTGTAAAAATTAGTCAAGTTCTTCTGCATCAAATTCAACATTTCTGTTATAAAATTCCTAGCCTACTGAACCTGATACTGCTTACTTACTTTATACTTTATACGGATGTGTTACATTTACCTGTTGAAAAAATAACCAGTGTAGATGAATCCAACTATTTTTGTTATACCTACCTGTAGAGAAAGATGCAAGAAAATCCTTACACTCACCTGTCCCAAGTTCTGTGCACAAACATCATGATTAGATTTATTACAGTAGCACCACACTATCCAACAGTTCATATAGTCATCTAGTCAATAATCTACCATATTCCTTCCTAAAACTTACCTCTACACTCGATCAAAAATATAGCACTTACTGTTATACTAAGTGGCAACACTTACCAGAATAATAAAAAGATGTTTTGTCCAAATATCAGTCTTAATATTTGTCTTTAAAGCATGAAACCTAACTCTCTGATCAGACACCCTGCTTTGGAGAAACTCAAAAATGCATTTTAGTTGAGCTCTACACAAAGCTGCTTTTCTTAGCTCCTGACAAGTTTAAATTTGGAAGAAACAAAGTATTCAGCCAACAGCAACAACATGCTTTGCACAGCAAGACAAATTCATAGTGCATTGCCATCCACAAAGGAATGTTAACACATCACCTATATATTTCTTAACAGATTTTGAAGACACATTTTGATCACTGCATGTTTTCTCTCATGCAAACCACCAGATTGTTAAAATTCCATTCAACACTTCCTTGTTTGAGAGAGGCAGACTAATCAAACACATAACTTTCAACAAGTCAATGTTTGAGTCAGCTGCAAACAAATTTGAGGTTTTCTCCAGTGGTGACAGTTGCCTCCATTTTTCGTCTTTCTTTTTTCTTTTTTTGCAAAGTTGACACTTCCACTTCCATATTGCAGCCATAAGGTTCAGCATCCAGTATACCCTTATCCATTTTTTATTTTATTAAGACCTTTTCTTTAAATATAGCACCTCTTATAAAGTCAAGCTGAGTATGAATGCTCGTCCAGAGCACAGACCCTTACATCAACAATCCCATCTCAGTGATATTCGGTAAACAGGAAGGTTTTTTGTCTGTGTGCAGTTTGTAGTTCATGAAGCCCCAGGACAGGAGTTGGAGCTGGAGCTGTTTGATGAGGACACAGACAAAGATGACTTGCTTGGGAGGTAAAGAAACAACAACATATGAATAACACTGCAAGAGTCAAAGCCGTTGTATTCGTTATGCTGTCATGATGCTGCATGCTTTGTGCCATCCCACGATGTGCCAGCTGGAAGTGATCAATAGCTATAGTAGTTTGATTGCAAACAGAGGTTGTTTGAACACACTTACATGGGTAAGATAATTATATGGTGATATATAGTAAGGAAAGACTATGAGTAATTGTTATTTCTATGTTTTTGCCACAGTCTTAATAGTTGTATTTGTGATTGAATTTGAGCATTTACAAGATTTATTTATTTTTTTTATTGTAGAGTCTATGTTGTTCAGCCATCTTAATCATTTTTCATCCTTATAAATGGGCTCACTCCATAGGTATAACCTTGATTTTGGAGAAGTGAAGAAAGAGAAAGAGATGGATCAGGTGAGGTCCTATTTGATGTACTGGTTACACTGGGTAAAGATTAGATCAGATTAGATTAGACAGCTATATTAATCCCCAGTGGGGAAACTCATTTGCCATCAGTTCAACTCTTACAGACAACAAACAATACAGATATTGCATTTAGTGTACACAACAAATAAATAACACCATAGAACGCCATTTGAAACATGATTAACAGCTGAAAGGTGCTATGAATCTAGCATCTAAAAGTATTAAAAGCTGCTTGAACAAAACAGCTTTCAGTGAGTCGGTCCAACAATGAGAACTATGTAGACTCAACCATCAGGTTACAAGCTTATTTCGCATTTTTGTCATTTGAGTCTAAATGGTCCTCTTTTCAATCTACCATCAGCAATTTTGCATACTGCACCTTTAATTATCTCACTTCTTTGGTTTATAAAATAGATACAATTTTTAGAGGGTGATGACATTTTTTAAACATTGATTGATAGATTCCTAACAATTGTAAATAAAACATGATAGTTGGCATTTTGGAAGTAGGTTTTTCTATTAATGACATGTTAATAAATGAATGCCGTTCGGCTGTTGTTACAGTGGTTTCCTCTGGAGGGCGTCCAGAGTGGAGAGGTTCATTTGAAACTCCAGTGGCTTTCTCTACAGACTGACCAGAACCTGCTGAAGGAGGTACCCTCACTTTTTATTAAATTTATCCCACCAAAATTCACCTTCACACCTTTATCCACTTCCATTTGGCCCTTACTCAACCTGGCAACCTTCCTGCCACAAGTTCACCTATGTAGCCTGTAGGTTGCCACTATCGCTATATGGGTCAGGATTATACTGTAGGGCCAGAACCTCATCAGGTGTGTGAATCATATTACCATCTGCTAACACTCTCTTCCAGTCTACCGATGGCTGTGCTTGTGCTATGCTTGCAGTGTATCTGGACAATGCCTCAAACCTGCCAGTAAGTGGCTTTAATGTTGTTAAAACCAGATGTTGTAAAATGTGTTTACAAGTGTGCTGATGACATTCTCGTATTTGTCACCAGAAAGACCACAGTGACTTCTCACACGCTCACAAACATGGGAAGCACTCAAAGGAAGCCCGGGTAAGGCGGCGGTTCTGTAACCCTTGTTTAACTAGACAGGTTCACTAAGAACACAGACATATTTATGCTAAACAGCCTAGGGGAGAAGTTGTAGCTATGACAGCTGTGAGAACAATATCTGTTCACTTCACTGGCAAAGATCTTCCTCACCTAGGTGGGTGCATGTTGCAGTGCATGGTAGGCTTAGTATGGACAGTCCCAGCAGAAGGAGCATCTGAAATCTGTACAGCAGACAAAGTCAAACTGCTCTCTGTTCAGGTCTACTTGTCCTTCTACACAGCTGGTATTTCCTGTTTGTCTGGTGAAGGCCTGTCATTTTATGTGGGTGTGTACGTTACCAGTTGGTGTGCATGTTGCTAGATTTCCTCCTTCACCTGGGACTTTTTCAGAGTGAGTTTCCCAGGACAAATAAATGTGTGTATAAGTGTTCATACTGTGTTTGTTGTGTAAACAGGCATGCTATTCTGTTGTACGCTAAAAATCTCTGTTCATTTTAGCCTACATCAGTTTTTATCTGTCACTAGAGCCTCTGTGATTGATAACTTATCTACTTGATCTGACTGATGTTGTAAACCCCACCCATTTTGTGGGAATTTTAAGCAAATGCTAATGAGTACTTGCAAACACCAGATCTGCTTGGTAAACCTGTCCCAATGCTTTATGTCCCAACATGAGTTGTCTGCAGAGCCATTCTCTCTGAATGCCCTCTGGTGGCCATTGTGTGAAAATACAATCACAAAGTGAAAGAGGAAGGGCATGCAGGGTCCCCTCAAGGAGAGAGAAGATAGCAGTACATTTATTCACATGTATTTCTTTTTGGTGAAGATAATTGAGATTTAATTACAGATTCTTGTGTAAAACAGGGCCTATTCTGTACTAGAAAGTCTTAACAGGGAAAACTCAATTCAGAAACACTCCAAGTCATGCTCAATGATAGTCAAAAATTATTTTTAGAGCCACTACACAAGACAAGCATATCAAACATGTTGACAGTCCTCATTCCTCAGGGCGTGTTCAAGAGTTCAAGAGTTTGGGGAAGAGCGTTACTGAAATGTGAGACGTGTCACTTTTGTGATTTGGCTTAACAGTAAATCTGGACTAATATTGTGCATTATAATTGGCTCTGCATTTTCTTCCCCTTCGGAACATTGTTGAAATGACCAGAAGCTACTCTGAGACAGACCATACTTTCTCCAGGGGGAATATTGCCCACTGCAGTGTGCTAGCTGTGGCTAGCAACAATAGCATTTCCTTATTCTGATAGAAGAGGCAGCCCTCTCTTCTTTGCCAGTGTAAACATCTGTTTTACATCATCCCAGATGGTTTGGGTGTGCATTAGGAGTGGATTGCAGAATAAACCCAAACTAGGTGACAGAAGGCAACAGGCTGCCTGAAGGCAAACTCCCAACATTCCAGTGTGTTGGTGGTTGCCCGTCCCATGAGCAGAAAGCAAGGAGGATTCACACAGCATCATAACAGCAGATGGTGCTGAATGTTAATAAATTGAATGAGACTAATGTAATTATCTGATGACTTATTTATGCCATCAAGTGACTGTAAATATTTTTCACCCATGCAACCCAGTTACTGAAATAGTTACTCTGCCCATCACTATACCTGGTTGCTTATATTCTTTATAGTTTCTGATTCTCTATTCGCTATTCTCTGTCCAATTTATTGACTCCCAGTGTCTCAAATTAAGTCTCTGGCTCACCCATCAAGGACTAGTAAGCTATAAACAATTTATCTTCTAAGAATGATTTTCACTGGCCAGAACATTTAATATACATTTCCAAAGAAGTATATAGCATGTCATTTTTCATGTGTCAAATTTAGTTTAGTTGCTTTGCACACAGCCAGCGTATGGGGCAGCCAATCAGGAGCCTGTTTGATATGTTTGATACTCTCTCTCTCTCTCTCTCTCCCTCTCTCACTCCTGGACCAAAGAGACACGCACAATGTAATTAATTTGCATTATGTTTTCAGCTCACACGGAGAACTGCCAATCCTAACTCATTTGTGGAACTCTCCATCGATAAACAAGTTCAGAAAAGCAAGGTACTGCTCTCTCCTTATTACATAACGGACACCATTTCCTTTACTTTATTAAAAAATATGTCATATCTGTCAAGTAACTTTCCATTTGGTTTGTTTTACTTATTTTAACATCCACTGTGCCCTTCACCTTTCGAAGGTACTCTGCCTGAACTGTTTTTAGTTGTCTTACATTCGAAAGCAATTTGTAATATTTTACTCTCTGACTGAAAAGTTCCGTTCAAAAATCAGATATTCATGGTTTGAAATACATTCAGAAAGTCACTATTGAAATTATTTAAGTTGTCCTAGTTTAAAGTCCTTTGTTAAACATGTCATTTTTTTTTTTTTTTTTTTTTTTTCTGAGAT